>JAPFFP010043310.1:0-13344 GCA_026153255.1 Solanum medicagineum | reverse complement strand
ATTATATATTGATTCTATATATTTCTTTTTTCATATATTGTTATGATTAAAGTCTTACGAACGATATATATGTTGAAATTTCTTCTTCTCTATTTTTTTTTGTTTTCTCTTTATTAGACTTATTTAATTTAGTTTTTCACAAATTTCTGATTGTTGTAAGTTTTTTATTTGGACTCAAATTAGAATTAGCCATTTGCGACTTCATTGGAAGTTAGCTAAATACTAATCAAAGTTCAAACCACGCATGTTTACATAAAATTTTAGTCGTTCTAAATAGATTTATAAAAATTTACATGGGATACACATGCAAAGCACGTGTTTAGAAACTAGTTTATATATACACACATAAAACATATTTGTTCAGTATGTTTTACTCTTGTTTTAAATTATAGATGAATTCAAACAAATCCAAATATAATTTCAAAATTTCTAATGGCAAAAGAGCATCTCTCTTTTCTACAACAATAATTAGCAGCATTGAGCTATCTAGGAGATCATAAGTACTTGCTTGGCAAATATGAGTTTATTAACGAAAAGGTTAGTATGACACTGTTGACATTTACTTCAAAAAGGGAATTCCATTCACACTATTGTTAGCAAAAATGGTATTTCCTGCAAGTATCATTTAACAATTTAGGTTCAAAAGATCGAACCATCAAAGGCAACTAAATGAGCATAGTTAGACATTGTGATAACCCAAAGTTTTCCAAATTGATGAATGATCTGAACTCAGTGAACCAGTTTGTCAAGCAACAATAAAAAATTGACAAAATCAAATTTTGCATCAAATATGTAGATATCAATAATGTAAAACTCCGCACCATGTTTGAAAAATCTATTTGTAGATAATATCACAAAGCGAGTCCAGAATTAATCAATGTACACAAAATACATCATTTTAATGCCTGCTATATATGTTCTGGTATTTCTCTCATATGAAAAGATGTGAAATTCCAATAATTATTTGACAGTTTGATTTTTTCTCGTGTTTCCAAGAACAAAGGCCTTTTGTTCACATCATTAGCCCATCATTGCTCTACCGACCTATGTGGAATTGGTTGAAGTGAGTAAAAACAGTTATGATGGATAAAGAGTTTTGGCATTGAAAAGAATACTTTGATTAGAACAAGAATTCTTATGTACAAAAAGGATTTGGCTATAGTAACGAAGGGTATGCTTATACAAGGAAATGTAAAGAGTGACCTCATCTTTTTGCATGCAGATGTAAAGAGCAAGAATTTAGCCTAAGCAATTTGCATCTGTTAGGCTTCTTCATAGATTTTAGCAACTTTAATGGTGACAAACTAAATCAGGTTCAGGATATCGAACCAGGTGAAGCAAAGTCTATGAAAAGGCGTCAAGGGTATGGACTCATTAACCAGGAAGATCTCAGCCAGATTAGACAATCCTCCTATGAGAAGGTTGGATACGAGTCACGAAGGAGTCTCCTATCAGGACTCTTCTAAGAGGTAGTATATAAGGAAAAATCCAAACCCTACAAGAGCAGTCTTTGCATCTGAAGAGCAAACAATCTAGCAGCAAAGGCAACCAATGTTTTGGCAAGCAAAAAGTTGAAGAAAACAAGATCTAGAGTTAGCTTTTCTTTCTAGTGAATAATCT
Source organism: Solanum medicagineum (assembly GCA_026153255.1). Taxonomy (NCBI): domain Eukaryota; kingdom Viridiplantae; phylum Streptophyta; class Magnoliopsida; order Solanales; family Solanaceae; genus Solanum; species Solanum medicagineum. Next base: position 11,724 of record JAPFFP010043310.1, on the reverse strand, counting down.
GTCCTACTTAGAATCATTGTTGAGCGACAAGGATTGTAAGTGAGGACTTCAATTGAGTGACTTTGGGTGGGGAGTGGGTTTGGCTTTCGACAGGGTTATAGTTAATCACTTTTGATCAGTTAGTGTGTGAGGTGAGGAGTGAGTTAAGCTTTGCAAAGTTGTAATCTTGACGTTGCTCATTTTTAGTAGTGAAGATGTTGAAATCGAGCTGTATGTAGTGGTTCTTTCTCCCTTGAGCAAGGAATGAGTCAAGTGAAGAAAACCAAGATCAACACTTTAAACCGGCAGCATATGTTTAGAATGCTGGAAGGAGAAACCATTCAAGATATGCACACATGATTTACTGCTATTGTTAACGGGATTTTCTAACTAGGAGAAGTCATCCCAACTGGTTAGGACATAAGGAAACTCCTAATGTCTTGCTGGAATCTTGGGAGAGCAAAGTGGAAGCTATCACTGAGGCAAGAGATCTTGATGTTCTAATTATGGATGAGCTGATTGGAAACCTTCTAAATTACAAACTGAAAAAGAATCAAGAGAAGGAACTAAGGGGGAAGAGAAAAGAGAAGAAGCTGGTTCTTAAGGTAACTGAAAAGGAAGACTTCGAAGAAGAAATTATTGCTTTGATGACTAAGAGGTTCCAATGAATGTTGAGAAAAGGCTAGGCAGGTCAGAAGAGAAACTTGATAAGAAATATTGATAAGTAGATCAGAGAACAGTTATGTTACAAGTGTGGAAGCCCATACCATTTTAAAAAAGTTTTGTCCTCTGTGGGAACTAGAGTACAAGAAGAACAACCCTGAGAAGGTCAAGGAAACTAGGAGCAACCTGTATATTCCAAGGGATCGGAGAATGACCAATCAAGAGGCAAATATCTCTATAAGAAAGGCACTGACGACAATGGGCAACTCATCAGGAGAAGAGTCAGATGGAGGTCTCGAAAATCGGTCGTTCTTGTCTATGAAGGGTTTTGAAAGGTGTGATTTTCTGGCATTGGTAGCGCTTGAGGAGTCTGATGATGAAATTAGCTGAGACAAAATTAAAGTCAATGTTGGAGCTCAAAAGAGTGGATCACTCTCAAAAGTCCAACAGATCCTGATGATGGAATGAACTAGTAGAAAGAGGCTAAGGTAAGTTTTAGACATGTTAAGAAGAGTATGCACTATTACTCCAAGGAAAAACTTGAGTCACTATCTCAAGTCCTAATTGATGCATACCTTTCTGTTTGTGAAACGATAGAAATTTTTTTGGAAGAGTATGTCCTATTGAGAACTGATAACGAGAACCTCGAAACCACCAATAATAAACTTCAAGAAGAGATTAACAACTTAATTCTTCTAGAAAAGAAAAAATGTCAAGAATCATGTTCAAATGGCTCTAGAGGAAAGGGTGAAAAACCTTGAAAATGATTTGTTAAGTCTCGCCAAAAAAATGAAGCTCTTATCAGGAGTTGTAATAGACTAAGGCTAAATTAGAGCACACTATGAGATGGACCAGGTCCTCCCTATTGCTCTATGATACGCAACACCGTCAGTCCAATACTAAGTATGGGATTAGGTTCAGAATAAGTGAATCCAAAACTGTTGAAAATGAATCTGTCACCTTGTGCACTCTTTGTTGTAAGTCTTGTCACATAAGAGATGAATGTAACAAGAACGCTGAAGCTGTTAAGAATAATCTTACTTATCTGAGAAAGACTTATAGGAAAAAAAATCTGGAAACTGGTTGCTCCCCAAAAGAACTTACCAGATGGGGAATGAGAGATTTTGTCCATCCATTCTGTGATAAAAGGGACCAAGTGGATCTGGGTACCCAAAACTAACCTTTGCTGAATCATGCAGGAATCAGTAGGAGGAAAGCTGAAGCAATGATATCTAGACAGTGCTTGCTCCAGTCATATGATAGGAGATAATAATAATTTCCTTCTACTAAATAATTTCCAAGGTGGCAACATTGGCTTTGGAAATGGAAAGCAAGGAGAGATTAATGGTATTGGAAAAGTTGGGCCCTCATATTCCCAGTCCATATATAACATGTATTATGTTGAAGGACTTAAGCACAACTCACTGAGTGTGTCTTAGATGTGAGACAAAGGAAATGATGTTTTGTTCACAGCCTCTTGAATGTATAGTGACCAACTCAGCCTCTAAGCAATTGGTTCTGAAAGGGAATAGGCAGAAGAATGTGTACAAGGTGGGCATCAGGGGTCCTAAAAAACCCATGCTAAAATGCCACAGTGTTGTGGATGATAACTCAATCTTGTGGCATGAATGACTGGGACACGCGAGGTTCTCAACAGTCAATAAGTTGATTTCTAAGGATCTGGTCATAGGATTGCTAGAAGGGAAAGTTAGTGAGGATCAAGTGTGTGGAGCAAGTGCATAAGAGAAGCAAGTTAAGAACAACTTCCAATCAATTGGCATGGTAAGTACTCACAAACCAATAGAACTGCTTCATATAGATCGTTGCAGGCTAATTCATCTAGAAAGTCAAGGAGGAAATAGGTATGTCTTTGTCATCATAGATGACTACACCAGGTTTACATGGACATTTTTTCTAATAATAAAGGATTAAACTTTTCTTGCATTCGTAATCCATGTGAAAATGGTGCAAAAGAAATTAAAATGTGAACTAAGGAGCTTGAGATCTAACCATGGGACAAAATTTGAAAACCCCAGTTTTTAAAAGTTCTGTACTAAAAATGGTGTAGCACGAAACTTCTCTACGCCCAGGACACCGCAACAAAATGGTGTGGTTGAACGAAAGAATAGAACTCTAGAACACATGGGAAGAGCTATGTTGATTGTCAGTGGTCTACCACATAGCTATTGGGCAGAGGCAGTAAAGACTAGTTGCTACTTGACTAATAGATGTATGATTAGACTAGCGTTAAACAAAACTGCAACAGCCCATCTTTACATAGAATTCCCACATCGGCAAAAGCACAGAAGAGATGCTGAGCATATAAATGAACAGTCCTTGCCTACTAGTGACATACTATAAAGTCATGTGGGCCTAGGCCCAGAACAGACAATATCACTAGCAGGCTGGGTCATTACAAATGGTATCATAGCCTCTCATGTGTTAACCTTGTTGATGTAGGTCAGTAGGCAAATCTCGGTGAGGCCGGGCAAACCTCAGTGCTAAGTTTTGGTAAATCCCATACAATCGAGAAAACCTCATGAGGACGCTGAGTTTATAGAGGGGGTGTATGCAATAAGTCAACTTTAAATAGAAGTCCCAATTGGCAAAATCATGGTAGTGATGTTGGGTATATAAGTAAATAGGTCTTACCTACTAGTGAAGCATTTTGAAGTCATGTGGGCCTAGGCCTAATGCAGACAATATCACTAATAGGCTAGGTCATTACAAAAACTTCATATGAGTTACTGGAAGGCATAAAGAAATTGGAACATCTTAGAGCTTTTGGATGTGTATGCTACGTGCACAATAATGGAAAAGATGCCCTAGGTATGTTTGATGCCAAAAGTCATGAGGAAATTTTCTTAGGTCATTCCTTACAAAGCAAAGCCTATAAAGTATTTAATAAAAGAACAAAATGTGTCAAAGATAGTGAACATGTTATATTTCATGAGGCCAACTCAATGGCTAAGGAAGTTTTGGAGGAACAAATGAGAGATTAGGATTTACGTTTGTTGCACTGATGGGTAGTGAGTTTGAAATAAGTATGATAGGTGAGCTAAACGATTTCCTTAGGTTTCAAATAAACAAGAGCCCTAGTGAGTGACGCTAATGTGAGGAGGTGCTTACAAAATTCAACATGCAAGACGCTAAAGTGAGTGACACTCCTAGCATGCAATGACCACCAAACTAGATACAAATATAGCTAGAACAAGTGTATAAGAGTCCAAGTACAGAGGATTGATTGGACCTCTGTTATACCTCACTGCTAGCGGCCTAACATTGTATTTAGTGTGGGGATGTGTGCCTATTTCAATTGAGTCCTAAGAAGTCCCACATGAAAGTAGTGAAACGAATTCTAAGATATCCCAAAAGGACCATGAACCTGGTTCTTTGGTATCCTACAAGATCCTTGTTTGAGTTGGTAAGATTTGCTGGCTAACTATGCTGGATACTTAGTTGATTGGAAAAGCACCTCAGGCATGGCCTACTTTCTGGGTCCTTATCTTGTCTCATGGGCAACTGGCAAACAAAACTCAGTGGCTCTATCCATTGTTAGAGTAGAATATGTTGTGGCATCTTTATGTTATGCTCAAATTCTATGGAACAAGCAACAACTACTAGACTTAAGCATGAAGGTTGATTGCATTACCATAAAGTGTGATAATACAAGTGTCGTTAACATAGCTAAGAACCCAGTGCATCACAAGTGCACTAAGCACATAGATACGTGTCATCACTTCCTGCATGATCATATTGAAAAGAGTCATATCATCATGTCCTTCTACAAGACAGAGGATCAAGTAGCATACATTTTCACTAAGGCACTGGGTTGCAAGAACTTTGAGAATAATGCCTGTATCTTGGACTGATGAAGGGCATATAGACCTATGCTTTTCCTGTTTCACATTGTCAAAATGTATGAATTGAACTTATGAGATGCCGTAACACGCATTGACTTCATCTTTTGATGTAGATACATTAGCACTTGCCGGTCACGACCTAAGCCTAGGGCCTAGATGTGACATGACGAATGGGGAACCCGAAGGAACCCCAAACAAGCCTCTTAACTTATCATTACACATCCTTGGTCATGAAAGCATGTAAAAAGGCATAAAGTAAGAATAAGGGGCAAGGGACTAAGGGATAGCCTGTAAAACATCACCATCATAAAGAGTCTAGGCTCAAATCATAGATATATAACTTGTCCAACAAACACCTCTAAATACACAGATAGAGCGGGGGACAAGACAATTTAACCAAGCTCACCCTCATAAGTAAGTAGAGCATACGATAGTGTCTCAATATATAGATAAGAGATAAACATAAACCAAAGTCCCGGAAATGGAGGACTCACCAACAAGCTTGGAATAGCACCGTCTAGCCACGAGGAGGAGGAAGAGGATGATCAACTTGGGCACCGATTTGTACATGGTGATATCATGTAAGCAAGAGTATGCGTTAGTACGTTTGAATGTACTAAGTATGTAGGATGCAATGCAACAATAGATAAGATTCATAGTCAATATGCATAACAATACACAATGGGCATGATATAGCAATATGACATGTATGATCAATGCACAAGTAAAACATGCTTAAGTAATCCATACTCATATTAAATATCATATGTGTAGAAGAGACCAAGCTATCTATTCAAGTTATAAACCCCTTGGTGGTTGTGTGCTATAAACCCCTCACATGGTTGATGGTAATCACACCATACCAACACCCTGACGAAGTATAAACCCATCACATGGTTGATGAGTATAAACCCTCTACATGGTTCCCCGGGCTCTTGTCCCCCTGGCTCGGGCGTGGTTTAATGCAACACTTTATATACGATTTATCATAGGCTCTAGTGTAATATTTCATATAGGAATAATAATATATATAAGCTCATTTCATCATCTTAACATCATTCATATCATATCTCATGCTTTGTACCTTCATTTCCTCATGAAACCATAACCGGATATTTTATCAAACACCTTGGGGGTGTGTAATGGGGGTAAAAGACCATGCAATTTAGAGATGAAATCATGCAGGAAAATTCATTGTAAAACCATCAATCAACACTTTGCAACACCCCCAAGACATTCATATCAAAACCCCTCCTCAAATCCATCATTAGACCCAAGATTGGAAGCACAAAACATGCTAAAACAACCGTACTTTCGTAAACTGAAATCACTGTGCAGTAAATATCTCAATATATAAGATCCACATGTAAAATCAATTTTAAATCATGCGATATTAGTAAAAAGGAGGCTTAGGCACCATGGCTAAAAGGACCCAATGGTTCAACACCATATACCTTAGCTTTGGAGAAGTTCTTGGTGAAAGTTGGCAATGGAGACTAGAAGCTTGAAGAGAATCCTTGGCTTTGGATGAGGAGTTTTGGGTCTTGAATTTGAGAGTGAAATATGGCTAAGTGTTTTTGGGAAGTATTGACAATAACCACCAGTGCTTATAAGTCACCAAATTCATGCTACACAACATAGTAGTCAACCTAACAACAAAAATCATCCACTCAGAACGACCATCAAGGATCCCCGTACAACCCCCAGAATGTGTCTCCACCACAACCTCCCAGGATGATATAAGGGTGAAATTTGACTAAGTGTAGATAAAAGCACCTTTGGAAAACTTGGGCCCAACACTTAGAATGTTTTGGCCACACTTGAAAAACACTCTATGCAATTACACATCTCCGCGTCGCGAAGAGGAAGTGGAGAAGATTTTGTACTAAAGCAGGCCCAAGGCGCGTTGCGGAGGCATTGCGAAAGCTCTCTGAAATTCGCCACTCAAAAATTTATAATTTCTAATCTTTCGCTCTTAAATCAGGGTTAGACCCTTTTTCACCTAATTTCGACCCCCCGATCATGAATATGAAGTCGAATTTTTGAAATAACGAATGAACTTTTAGGTATATGAAAATTAAAAATTCTGGGCATTCCGAAGTATTTTTTTTGGGGTCATTCCAATATCTCCCCCTTGGGAACATTCGTCCCCGAATGAAAAAGAGACGTACAAGACAAGAGTGATCATAAACAAATCATCCCCAATAAGAGTGCAACATAACATGTAAAACACCATTTTCAAAATCTCAACATAAGTATAAAATCATCGTAAGTTTACCATCTTAAACATGAATGCACATGAATGATATAGGGGCTATCATATAAGACTTGATATCATATAAGGGACTTAGAATTAGTACCTTAGGCTTGAGTGGACTGGAAAAGATAAGGATACCACTTTTGCATATCCGCTTCGGCCTCCCAAGTAGCCCTTTCGACTTGTTGGTTCCTCCAAAGGACCTTAACAGAAGCCACCTCCTTGTTCCTCAATATCTTTACTTGCCTATCTAAGATTTGAACTGGAACCTCCTCATAAGTCAAGTTATCCTCAACAACACCCACCGCATCAAGAGGCACAATGGCATTAGGATCACCAACACACTTTCTCAACATAGAAGCATGGGATACCGGATGAATCAAATTCATTTCACTAGGCAACTTCAACTGATAAGCTACCTTGCAAACCCTCTCTATCACCTCATAAGTAGAAACATACCTCTGACTCAACTTCCCCTTTTCACCAAAATGGACCACACCTTTCATTGGAGAAACTTTCAAATAGACCTAATCACCCACTTGGAATTCTAGGTCTTCTTCTTACATCGGCATAGGAGTTTTGAAGACTTTGGGTTGTCCTCAACCTTTCTCTAATCATCTTAACCTTCTCAAGAGCCTTCACAACCAGATCTGAACCCAATAAAGCCACCTCTCCAACCTCAAACAAACCCACCGATAATCTACATCGTCTTTCATAAAGAGTCTTAAATGGAGCTTTACCGATGCTAGAGTGATAGCTATTGTTGTAGGCAAACTCAATAAATGGAAGACGGTCATCCAACTATATTTAAGTTCCAATATACAAGCCCTAAGCATATCCTCAAGTGTTTGAATCGTCCTTTGCTTGGCCATCCGTTTGAAGGTGGAAGGTCGTACTAAGATGAACTTTGGTATCGAGACCCTTTTGGAAAGACCTCCAAAAGTGTGAAGTGAATTGTGCACCTCGATCCGATATTATGGATAAAGGAACCCCATGTAACCTCACTATCTCATGGATATACAACCTTGCATACTCTTCAGTCCCATATGTAGTTTTAACCGGCAGAAAGTGAGCTGATTTCGTCATCCTATCAACCACCACCCATATGGAATCAAAACCTTTTCTCGTCTTGGGCAACCCAACCACAAAATCCATATTAAATACCTCCCACTTCCAAATGGGAATCTCTATTTCTTGGATTAGGCCACCCGATCTTTGATGTTCAGCCTTGACTTGTTGGCAACCATGGCAACTGGAAACAAATTTGGCAATGTCCCTCTTCATGCCTCCCCACCAATACACATCCCTCAAGTCTCTATAAATTTTGGTGGAACTGGGTTGGATAGAATAAAAGGAATTATGGGTCATCAAGAATTCTCTCCCTCAAACCGTTAACACATGGCACACACAACCTACCTTGGTATCTAAGGGGCCCATCTCCCCCTTGGGAGAAAACCTCTATTTTTTTCCCTCTTTCACTAAGGCCTTCAATTCAAGCAAGGAGGAGTCTAGATCTTGTTTTTCTATCACCTCATCAACCAAGGAGGATTTAGAACCATCAACAACAAGTACACCATTACCCATATCTTCCACCCTAACCCCCTATTTAGCCAATCTATGCACCTCTCTAGCCATCTCCATATCGCCACCATCCACATGAGCTAGGCTACCTATAGACACCCGACTCAAAGCATCCGTCATAACATTTGCCTTACCCGAATGGTAATGCACATTCATGTCATAGTCCTTAAGGAGTTCTAGCCATGTTCTTTGCCTCAAGTTAAGAACTTTTTGTGTGAAGACATATTGAAGGCTCTTATGATCGGTGAAGACATTAACATGCCCCCCATGCAAATAATGACGCCAAATCTTTAATGCAAACACCACGACGGCAAATTCAAGATCATTGGTAGGGTAGTTTTTTTCATGCACCTTGAGTTGTCTAGAAGCATAGGCTATGACCTTACCATTTTGCATTAGCACACAACCCAAACTAACTCTAGATGCATCACAATACACAACAAAACCGTAAAGCCCATTTGGTAGAAACAATATAGGAGCAGACACAAGTCTATCTTTCAATGTTTGGAAACTTTTCTCATATTCATCGGTCCACACAAACTTCACCTTCTTTTGAGTCAATTTTGTCATAGGAGAAGCAATGGAGGAAAACCCATTCACAAACCTTCTATAGTAACCCACAAGGCCCAAGAAACTCCTAATATACGACGGGGTCAATGGTCTAGGCCAATTCCTAATCACATCGGTCTTCTTAGGATCCACTTTTATACCATCCCCCGACACCACATGACCTAAGAATGCAACCTCCTTCAACCAAAATTCACACTTGTCATACTTAGCATACAATTTCTCCTCCCTCAATCTTTTCAACACAACCCTAAAATGGCCCATATGCTCTTCCCTACTATGTGAATAGATCAAAATATCATCAATGAAAACCACAACAAAGGAATCAAGGTAGGGTTTGAAGACCCTATTCATTAGGTCCATGAAGATGGTCAGTGCATTAGTCAACCCAAAGGGCATCCCCACAAATTCATAATGCCCGTATCTAGTCCGGAAGGCCGTCTTGGGAATATCACACTCCTTCACCCTCACTTGATGATACTGGACTGAAGGTCAATCTTAGAGAAGAAGCTAGCTCGTTGCAATTGGTCAAAAAAACCATCAATTCTTGGAAGAGGATATCTATTCTTTATAGTGACCCTCTTGAGTTACCGGTAATCAATGCACATTCTAAGCGACCCACTGGAGCACCCCAAGGTGATTGACTAGGTCTAATAAATCCCTTTTCCAACAAATCTTTCAATTGCTTTTTCAACTCCTTCAACTCCATCGGGGCCATACAGTAAGGGGGAAAGGAGATAGGTTTAGTATCGAGAAGAAGATGTATGCCAAAGTCTATCTTCCTTTCGGGAGGGACTCCGGGAAGGTCATTTGGGAAGACATCAAGAAACTCGTTTACAATGGGGACTGACTCAATGGAAAGGACCTTGGACTCTACATCTTTAACCCTCAGAAGATGATACAAACACCCTCTAGAAATCAACTTATGGGCTTTAATGCATAAAATGAATCTACCCTTGACAACCACATCTTGACTTTCCCACTCAAGGACGGGTTCATTTGGTAATTGATACTTGACCCTACGGGTCTACAACCAATAGAAGCATAGTATGCATACAAACAATCCATCCCAAGAATGACATCAAAGTCTACCATGTCTAATTCAACAAGATCACAAGGCAACAACTTATTCAAAATGCAAATAAATGCAAATAGGACAACTCCTAACTCCTATAAACTTTCCTAGCAACAATAGAGGCACCAATAGGAGTAGACACTTCATATGACTCATGCAACAACTTGGGAATAACATGGAACCTTGTAGCAACAAGAGGAGTAACAAAGGAAAGAGTGGCACTCGGATCAATCGAAGCATACACATCAAAGTCAAAGATTTTCAACATATCAGTAACAACATCGGGGACCTCACCAACCCCTTGCCTTCCATGTATAGTATAAAATCGATTGTGCATTGGGGTACCACCTTGAGGACCACCTCTCTCCAATGGGACCGCATTAGCACCCCGGACCTTGCCACGGTTTCTCGAACAATCTACCTTCTTGTGACCGAGCTACCCACATTCATAGCATGCATTAGGTTCCCTCAAACATGGACCCCTATGATTCCTTCCACATCCAAGACAAAATTCATTAGGAGCCATTCCATCCACACCTTAAGGCCTCAGGAAGTCATTGGAAAACCCCCTATTAGTAACAAGAAGAGGCCATTGGCCTTGATGAAATCTAGCACCCTTTTGGAACCTACTCTCAAGATGGGCCCTCTTGGCCTCATGGCCCCTCCTCTTTCTCAATTTCTCCTCTTCCATTTGCTCAGCATAGGTCATCAACCGAGACAAATTCATATCACTAATAAGTAAGGCGGACCGACATCTTCATTTACCAAGTCGAAAACCCCCATAACAAACTTATTTATCCTTGACCTAGGATCGACCACCAAGTGAGGAGCATACTTTGAAAGTTGATTACATTTGAGGGCATACTCCTTCACACTCATAGCACCTTACTTCAAGTTTATAAACTCAACCAACTTTGCTTCCCTAAGCTCAAGAGGGAAGAATTGATTAAGGAAGGCCAATCTGAACTCCTCCCAAAGCACAACCTTCTCACCCTTCCATCGCTCATACCAAATTTAGGCTATCCCTTTGAGTTGGTATGCCGCTAACTCCGCCTTTTCATTTAGCCTAATACCCATGATATTCAAGATTTGTAGACCTCATCAATGAACTCTTATGTGTCTTCATCCATCTTTGACAAATGAAAAAATAGAGTATTTATCCTCATAAAGTCTCTTACCCTAGCTCCCGGGGTATTAACATGAGGGGCTTGGGCCCCTTGTTGGACTTGGTTGGCCACTACTTGGGCAACCATGGTAAGAGTATCCCGGAGCTCACCATTGGTGGGTTGCTCCTCTAGAGTTTGGGCCTGTCTTTCTCTAGTGTTTGGCATAATCTAGCATAGCAAAGAACAATCGAGGGGGGGGGGGGCTTACCACAACTCTATAGCATGACTTAGAACATGAAGAAGGGAAACATTTCCTAAAGCGCCTCATAGCCTCCTATTCATTATCATTGCGCGCCTCACAACCATGAATAGGACTCTAATTGACGCGGTGTGTTGGACTCTGAGGATCTAACAACCTAGTGCTCTTATAACAAGTTTGTCACAACTAAGCCTAGGCCCTAGATGTGACCGGCGAATGGGAAACCATCAATCAACACTTTGCAAACCCCCAAGACATTCACATCAAAACTCCTCCTCAAATCCAACATTAGATCCAAGATTGGAAGCTCAAAACATGCTAAAACAAGCATACTTTCGTGAACTAAAATCACTGTGCAGTAAATGTCTCAATAT
>JAPFFP010043309.1:0-13344 GCA_026153255.1 Solanum medicagineum | reverse complement strand
TCGGATGAAGGAGTTATGACCGTTTTCGTGAGACCCTCCCGTGCAGTGAAGCCCCACGGGCACCTATACGGGCAGTGGTGTCTTGTACGGACCGTGTGAGGTGTCTTGAGTTGGAAAAGGCCATTTTTGGCCTAATTCATGGGGCACGAGCTGTGTGGCTTTCCACTGGCCATGTGGCTGGTCGTGGGGGGTGAGTACAAGAGAGGAATAGTGGGCGTTTGGGGGAGTTTTCTTGCTAAGTGTTGTGCCACGCCCCTCACAACGTCCCGTGGCATGGTGCACGACCCGTGGTCCTTGGTGTTGAGCCTAGTCAACATTTTCCAGCACCAAGTATGGTGCCACAAGCCTCCACATGGGCCGTGAGGTTCCACACGAACCGTGGAGGCCTCCGTGGTCGCGACGAGACGTCTTTTTCCAATCGATTTCCAACTTCAATTTTTAGACCAAGTACCTTGTCATGGGCACTCCACACGACCCGTGGAGTGCCACACAACCCGTGGGACCTTCCATGGGGCACCACTTTGCCAATCTTTCCATCCGTTCAACTAATGACATTTTCATAAATGCTAATTATTCTAATGACCCTTTTTGACTTCCTAAGCTATCTTAACCTTCCTAAAAGACCTAAACGATATTCCAAAGGATGAAAATCACTACCCTCATCTCAATCATGCTCCCATATCCTCTCAAGAGCCTCCATTAAGCTCCAATTCAATTTCAAGGAAACCCAAGAACAAGTTTGGATTCCAACACCCACTTCCAAGCTTCCATTCTTTCTCAACTCAATTTCAAGGAACTTAAAGTCTAAGGTATGTGGGTTGATCCTTGACTTCCTTTCAATCAAGGCGACCCAAAATCACTTTTAGCAATCTCATGGATTTCTAGTTTACTTTAAATCGGGGTTTTGAAGATTATGAATCCTAAAATTCTAATTATGCATGGGTAGTGTTTATTTGATGATTTTAATATGATTTAAACTATTACATGAGGATTTTCTTTGGGGTTTATGGAATTTCAAGTATGAATGTCTCCTTTAAGACTTCTAAATGCATGGGTGATTACAATATGAATATAAATGTGGATTTAATTATGTTTTCAATTGAATTTCATATTATATTGTTGATTTTTGATTGAATCCTAATTACCCATGTCATTCTCTCATTATTCATAGCATATGCATTCATGTACATGGATTATTATTGGAATTATGTTATGGGGTAAATCCAATTATGTTCTATGATATGATTTTGATAAAAGATATTGGTTAGGGCAATATTGTGATCACATATATGTCTTTGATTTTGGCTCTTTAAGTATTTTGGGTGCTTACACCATTTTGTATATGAATGGGCTATTCCTATGCATGAGTATAAAGACTATGAAATTATGCTTTGCCCTTTAAGCCATGCATTGAGATGGTTTCGAAAATAATTTACGTCATTTGTAAGTATGTATATATGTATGTATACATATATTTATTCTTGTGGGATGATGACTTAGAACCGATGGCTTGGGGGCGTTAGGGCTATCCCAAAGGGCCCTCTCCCTTTCCTTAAACTATGTGCCTAGCATAGGTTTTCGATTCGAAGAGGGAGTTGTCCCATAAGGAGAAAAAATGATTTGATTTGTGATTTTCTGAAAATCCTATTCGAAGAGGGAGTTGTCCCGTAAGGAAGGTTACTTCATAGGAAGAGAGAGTTGTCCCGTAAGGTGAAGTATGGGCTACCCTTGGCATGTAGATCACCTCTTTACCGATGAGGAGATTTCATCGGGATTCCATGTAATAGCCGCTTGGTCTTACTTATGTCGGTTGAAGTCACATCCCCAATATATATAAGTGCATCATTTGCATTTCATGCATCATGACTTCATAGCATCTCGTATATTACATTCTTCGACATTCAACTCTTTCTATATTATGTGCCATGTCATCTAACGTCGATATGCAGGTTTTGGTACGTTACATGCATTGCACCCCGCATACTTAGTACATTCAAACGTACAAACGCATACTCTATGCCTACATGATGTTACCATGTAGGAATCGGAGCACCTGTTGATTCTCCTCGTGGCTAGATGGATTGTTTAAGTTAGCTTTTGGTGAGTCCTCATGTTCGGGGACAATATCTATCTTCTTTCATGCTTATATTCAGACTATATCTTGTATATTTTGGAATACTTATGACTATGAGGGTGAGTCCGTTTGTTTGTCTTGGCCCCCGCTGAGTTCTACGTCTAGAGGTGTTGTTGGACAAGTTATGTATTACGCTTGAGCTTTGACTCAGTTATGTTATTCAAGCGTTTAACTCTTTACCTTAGACCCGATTACCCTTGTTTATGCTTATCTCTTATTATCATTTTAATTGCTTCTACGACCAAGGATGTGTATTGATATGCTATGAGGCTTGTTTGGGGTTCTTTCGGGTCCCCCATTCGCTGGTCAAGTCTAGGCCCTAAGTTCGGGGCGTGACAATTTCATGATTGCAATAACATCTTTCGAAATTAAAAAAATATAAACACCATTATATCAAAATGTGTATTAAAATCTCCAAATCTAATTTTTCAAATTAAAGAGTGGACTTATACAAACAAAAGCTACAATCATAACTCAAGAACCCAAAAAGCATAGAAAAAAAAATTGCACCTGGGTATAACTTGAAGAGTCTCAAGGTGATGGTAATGGTCTTGTAGAACCCTAACTGCATCTAGGTTACTATTCAACAAAATAAAAAATTGAGGTTTTCCATTCCTTCCTCAACAACTGCCAGGAAAAACAACCAGTTAACGGAAAAAGAAGAGGAAAATAAGAGAGTACTACATAAAAGTGAAAATAAAATAAGGAAAAATCCTTAGTTCTTTTACAGAAATCAAAATGTTGCATCCACAAAATATATTCAAAAAAGCCCCAAACAAATCTGTTATCAAAGTTGTTCCTTTACCAAATAAGACTATAGAAGCTTTTTCCTAAGTTCAATTTTTCAACCCGTGGCTCAAATTTGAGAAGAAAATGTCACGCCCAGGAAGGGTACCCTTGGCGTGGCCGGCACTCAGAGACTATTGCTAGCCCCTGAGCAAACCACTTAGCCTCATCGTCACATCAACTCGACAATGGAAGAAATAACTCAGAACATAAAGACATCACATGCAAGTAGGAAAATAAAGTGTATAGCACTGTTGTATTCATGTTCTGTGATGAAAACAAGTCTTGATACATCATTACTCAATACTCTTTTCTCAAGGTCTATGAAGCCTCTACTCGTCCATCTAGATGGTGCCATAACAGGCCATGGACACCCAAAATCAAGGAAATAAAGTACTCAACAAAAGTATGAACATAAAAGGGGCTTCTTCGGAATGCAAAGAGAGCTCACCAACTAGAAGATGTACTGATCTAGACTTCAACGGTGCACGTGCTGAAGCCCTCTGTCACCTGTATCTGCATCATAAAATGATGCAGGCCCAAATGGATGTTAGTACATGGAATATACTGGTATCGATAATAGCTCAAGAAAAGTAAAAGCTCGACTCACTCACCTCGACAATTCTTGCTCAAACCAGTTTATGCAAGTTTTAGAGTAAATCATGCTTTTAAAAGTAGCCCAGTAAGAATAGACTCATTTCAAACCTCATGCTCAATCCATATTGCTTGGCAGTTTCTCTTAACTGACATTCTCATCCCACCACCTTTAATTAGGTGATGCATAACGAATCAGCATCGTTGCCACGCCGGCCCTTAACTTGCCATGAAAAAGGGCGATCAACTCTCTCTTGGATCCAGGGTAAATGTCCATTTGTGGGGCTAGAGTCGCCAGGCTAGCTATAATGACTATCCTACGATGGCAACATAGTTCTGTGGGCTAATATAGAAGTGTACTCACTCCCTGCTCGGTGCTTGATACTCTTACCAAGACTAAAATATGCTCAACTCTTCAACCAACTCATCAATCAGCTCATCAATCAACTTAAAACTCAACCCCGTCTACGACTCGTAGAGCAATCTACGAGTCATAGATCACTCTCGTAGACTAGAAGTCTGAAAATCTAGGATTACTTGAAGTTGATAGAAGATCCTATTGTACGAGTCGTAGTCGACCTCTCTTGTACAAGGAAATCTGAAGTTGGATTCACTGGAATTTAATATGAAACCTCATCTTACGAATCGTAATTCGTGTTACGAGTCGTAAACTCATCCTCATAAGCAAGATGAATCTGCAATGTGAAACACAAATTTCATACGAAACCCCGATCTATGAGTCGTAAACCTCTCTACAACTCGTAAACCCCCTCTTATAAATTGCTTCTACAATTTTCCTCGGTCATTTTCTTAGCAATCCTCTGTATACATTCAACCAGATCGGATAGGAAGAAATTAAGGGGTGTTACAGAAAATCCAAAAGATGTTTCTACTAAAAAACATACATATCAATTTTTATAGAAGAAAACCTAGAAAAATTTTGATTTATAGAAGAAATCAAAACAATTTTAGAAGAATACAAAAAGGGCTCTTACTGATGAGGTGAAGATCTCTCTTGCAATGGAGTTTCAAAATTCTATAAGCTTCTTTCCTAAGCTTTTCTCTTAAACTTATGGATGAAGTGCTCTTAAGGATGAAGTGCTAGCTCTGCTAACCTTTATCCTAAAATCTGTATGAGAGAGAGCTGAACCAACATTGTTAAAGTTTGGAAAAAAAAAGTGAGAGATTTGTGCCCTAGAATTTAAGTTAATATAAATATAGCAAGAGATTCTGTGATGATTATGTCTTCCGCCGCCAGATTTTATTTATAATAAAACTCAGCGACAAAATATTCTGTCTCGCTATAAATATAAAATTTTATACAAACATATTGAAAGACATAGCGACGTATATTCCGCTGCTAAATCTGTTCCCGATTATTAACATACACTTCTTTCGGCTAAGTCCATGGAAAATTTATGGCGCCACATTTTTGCGCTAATTTTTAGCGATGGAACATATTTTCCGTCGTTGAATCTTTTGCCGTATAATAATCTAATTTTTCACTTTCTATTCTTGCACCAAATAGCTATACCATAGAAAATCCATTGCTATTTAGCAATGATTTATGTTCTGTCGCGATTTTCCGTCGCTAAACACAGTTTTTTTTACTAGTGGAAGGTATGGCGCTTCAAAGTTCCACAAACACGGTGGTATCTCCTGGGACGCGGAGAACATGGTAATTGCACCAGAAACAACAACACACAACACAGGTAATTCAGAACAGAGACGCTAAGAATTTGTTCAAAACCCCGAACATAAACCAAGCATGAAACCCTACCATAAATGACATTCCAGATTCAATGGATCAGAATCGTCAGTTTCAAATACGAGACCTCCTTGGCCCAGAACCTAAGAATAATTATTTAAACTTCTTTTGGACTCAAGTACTCAAAATAATCTCAAAAGCTCTAAAAATTACAATGAAGCCATTTCTAGTGTTAGTCTCACCATTCGGAACATTTGAAATTGTCAAAATTTAAATTTGAGCTTCCAAACTTCGAATGTTGACCAAAGTAAAACTATGATTCTAAATATGAACTGAAAAATGCAACTATGGGTCCAAAATCTTTGTTTCAACTCCAAATTCCATTTTGCAAGTTCTACTAGACCAGATTTGCCATTCTGGAGCTGATAAAATCGAAGGAACTGAATTTCGACACTCAAAACTCAACATGACTATAAAACTCAAAATTTTCAACTTTACGCCTTTAAAAAAACTCTTTCTTTAGCACAACTCCAACATTTTGCTAGATTTTCAGCATCTAACTTTTAGACTCAACAAAAAATTACCCAAGACAACTTTGGGGAAGGAAAAAAAATGACAATGTGGTCGACAGTGCCAAAAATTGACCTTCGAGGTCATTACAATTTTATATTTATGTTCTGTTCTATTCGAGGACTAGATATTGAGATGTATAATTGCTTTTGAGTTTTATAACCTATTGGCTTGTATATGTGATACCAGTTTTGGAATGGTTTGTAGGCTTGATTACCATGTGCTTATCCTAACTTATTAGACTTTATTTCTTCCGCTCGTAGTATTATATATTGAACTGAGTAAGTTTAGGCTGACTTGCCTTGGTTGGTTAGGCAAGTGCCATCATAGTTCGTTTTTGAATGGTGACGAAAGTGTCCAGGCAATTTAGAAACATAAAGAAGAGCTCAATTTAGTAATCAAGAGTGACTTATAGTAAATGTCAAATTACTAAAAATTTCATAATAACAATTAATGTTAAGTTACGAACAATAAATGGTAGTCCATAAATGATAACCATCTAAGATTTTTGAAGACCCACCAATACATAACATTCTAGTCATTCTTTATGAATTATAACATCTCGCATAAGAATATAAATTGTTAGTTACATGTCTGCCACCTTAATTAATTTGGTGGCAAATATAATATGAGAGACTAAATAAATAATAAAAATTCATAAAGAAAATTATTCAAGAGTACAAAATAAAATGATTCAATATTTCAAAAGTCATGTAAAGCTTAAAATACTAATATTTTGATGTTTGAATTTAATGAAAAAAACTTAAAATTTTAGCACAAGAGAAAAGTTGTCAAGTTTTTGAGACGTTTAAAAGAGTAACAAATAAAATAGGATAGGTGGGAGTAACGATTTTGTTTTATGTTTATAAATCATATGTACGCTTTACACAAAAGTCAGCTATATCGTATCTATTTTCATCATTTCCCATTGCGTACCTAGATTCCTCTTGAGGAGATGACTCCAATTGACCATTGCTTCACATGTTGATCCTTTACTCATTGCAATTGAACTCTAAGTGATTTCAATATATTATGGTACACATGTAAAAAAATATTTAAAAGGTGAGATTTTGTCTGATCTTATTTCATACCGTAATAACAAAAAAATGAGAACGCAAAAAGAGATGATAGTTAAAAAGAAGAAGAAGTTACTTCTACATCATTTTGAAAAGAATAAATCCAAGCAGTTTCATGCTAGTTAATGTATAGTATATAATTAATTATTTTTTAAAAAATGAAAATAAAATCTTACCCTCTGGAAATTGTTAGATTTAGCTACAAAGGATTACCAACAACAATCACACTTATCACGAAATGGGGCATTTTTTCTTAAATATCCACTACATTATAAACTGAACTTTTTTTATTCCAAAAAAACTACTATAGAAGTAGCAAAAATGATCTTACTAAAAGTAGTAAAAATTACTTTTATCACCTCGATAAATTTTTACCAACAAACAGATATATCAATTTTTCAAAATAAGTAGAATACCAAGTGTTTAGTAGGATCAGATATTTTTTCAATGTGTTATTCCTCAACAAATTATCGAATTAACTCATGTATACACTATAAAGCCATATAACAAGTATTCATTGTAAACTTAATAAAAGAAAAATCAAATCATGTCATTCAATTTATAGATGGAATTTTAGTGATACACAACTTACTAAGATAACAATAAAGAGATGGTAACTGGACCTTAAGTTTCGCCAAACTCAAAAACTAAGATACATTAATGTAGAAACAAACGTTACATCTAATGTTCAACTTATTAAACCATGAAGTATCGCATTACACCAACACCTAAAAAATCAAAATGACCCGATCCAAAAAAGGTAGTAAGTTAGAGAGAAAAATATTTTGTTCCTCCACAAAAATATTGGACAAACTAATTTCATTTATGCTAACATAGTTGAGTCATTTAATATTTACACATATTGGGTAAGAATATGGAAAACTTATGCAAATCAACTGTAGTTATTCAACCAAGTTGCACATGACAAAATCAAATTTAATAATATACCATCATTAAACTTTGAAGAGAAAACAAAAATAAAGAAGGAAGAATGAACCTTTTTAAATTGATGATGAAGCCTTTCCTTTGTTAACAAACTGAACGATGGACTATAACAACACATAAAAACACAACTATCTCTACTAACCTACTACATAACAACGACAGACATGATACTTCCCCTACTAGGCATCTAACTTGTTATCCTAATACTGAATTAGGTTGTTTGTGGGAAGGGCACTGAATTATTGTGACATATGAAACATGCTTATGACTAATACTGTGTGGATTGGAGTCTGCAAGTACGCCTGTATTCGTACTTTTGCAGATGAAAGTCTTATTAGTGGGGGATGTTGTAATGACCCTCCGGGTTATTTCTTTGGTTTTGCAATCATGTTGTTGATTGAGCATGTGTATGGAGACCCTGGACCACTATTGATTGGTCAATACTATTAGCATGGTTGTTGGATGGGTTATTTTGGAGTTAAGTGTATTTTTGAATTAGCCAGGAAGTTATACTCGTAAAATGTGGTTTTAGGTAAAGTCTTAGTATATGGTCTCAGAGTGGAACTCGGACGATTTCATTAGCTATGGAACGGTCGAATTAGGCTATGGGCATGTCCGGTGCAATTACATTACAGATTGCAAATTTGGTCATCGGAACCAATTAGTAATTGACCCAGTCAATGCCCTCAGGAATCATGCCTTAGATGAGAATTTTGATAGCATGGTTAGCTCTAGAACATCAAGTTTTGTCTAGAACGGCCTTCATTTAATATGGGAACTTCCAAAATGCGATTTGACCCCCCTCCCATGAGGGCTTTTTGTTAAAATTGCATATAAGGAAGCGAGACCCACATCAAATTGTAAGAAACTCCATTGGAAATTCCGACCTCACCGTTTGATATGGAACGTCGAAATCCATGGGTATACATGGTTCGTTAGCAAAAACCAGAGTCTGAATGAGCCCAAAACAACGAAAAAAGGATTTAAGGATTAATAGAAAGAGCGGGGTGACATGGCATATTCTGCTACTGTCACATGGTGTCATCTAGTGTTGCCACATGGAAGAGAGGTGGCAGCAGCATTATTGTATACAAGGATGTTAGCTTATATATGTATAAATATTTCCTCTCAACTTCACACTGCAATTCTAAGCTCATTTTTTATTGAATTTGAGTGGTTAAAATGGAAATGTTGTATGGATTTTCATGAGGAACACCATGGTAGTATTAAAATTACATTTTTGTACGTACTTCGAGGTAAAATCACCACTTTTTCACTGATTATATATCGAAAATGAGTGAAAACTTTACATTGTGTTATCAAAGTCATTTCTCAATGGAATTAACTAAAATTTGTGTGTAAATTATTCTATTTTTTGAGCGGAACATTGTGGTGTGCTTGGGTCTTGTTAAATTGGCTGTATTTTTGTGGAATTTGATCAAGAAGTGATGTCAGAAATACTTTTCGATAAGAAATGCAACTTCATTTTCGAGCAGTTTCTCTGTCTTCTGGGATCTTTTTTTGGATCAATTTCTAGTTATGGAATCGGAGTGATGTAGGGAACATGTTATGGGGATTGGTTTGGTATTTCAGGTGTGGGCCCTGGTTTTCCCCCATTTTAGTCATAATTGATGTTATTTTACCCGTTTCCTAAGATTTTACAGCCAAATCAGCCGTAATGATCTTATAACTTATGTTTTGATAGCTGAGCAACGTTAGAAATGACAAGAAAGAAAAATGCTCAAGTGGATTGATTCAGGAGGTGAGGATCATCTACCAAGTAGGCTAGGCTTCTCTAAACCTTATATTGAGTCGAAATGCACGTGTATCTGAACCGGAATGTGTAGAAATATACTATTTATGGATTGAGTTGTGGAGTATATGTTGTATTTGGTTGTATGTGATCTGCGGGTTGTATATATATGATGTTATGGGACGATAAACATTATATTGAGTTGTGTATTCTATAGATGCTATACTATATGTGTTCTTACACTGTTTGGCTATGAGAAAGGCATGAAAATGGGTTGGATGGGATGAGAACATGTGATAGGTATGTACACTGAGATTGTCCCATGACCTTCCAAATGTAATCCCGGTGAATAAGCTTTCGAACACAACTGATTTCACCTCATTTGGAATTTGGAGTAAAAAGTTATGGTCGTTTTACGGAGATTGTCAGATGCAGAGTGCATCTAAGAAACCTCTGCACGAGTCATAAATCAAAGTACGACCCGTCTACTAACTCATGGAAGAAAGTCGTTGTAAGACCCCAATTTTTTTAAGCTAAGACAGAGTCATCTTTCATATGATATAGAATTTTAATTGAGGATTCTTAATTGAGCATAGATGTTAAAGTCAATTTCTTAGTGTGGGAATAGAATTGGAGATTATATGAGGTCGTAGTTCTAATGTAAGATTTTATAAAAGTTAGGTGAACCAATGACTTTTAAGTTGTATCTACATGCTAGGATCAATTCCTAAGTATTTAAAGTATATTAGGTACGATTTAGAGTCATAAGGGATCTTTTACATCAAGCCAAGTCTAAAGAATTTCTAGCAACTACGTTTTCGTATGAGTTGATAGAAGGGTCAACTTCAAATGACTATATATCCTAAATATTATTGCATTAGGTGAACCATAATATATCATATCGAAGATATTGGAATTATCTTTCCAACGCATCTGATTTTGCTTTAATCAGAGTTCGGAGTAGAAAGTTATGACCATTTTAGTGAAGGGGTGCAGAGCTGTCTAAAGGTTTGCGACAGCTTTGTGTCACGGACCAAATGCGAACCCTCACTGGATAAGCAATGACGTTTCTTTGGTTTTATTTTGAGGGTAATTTTATCCTAACACCTTTGGGGGTCTATTTGTAGTCCCCAAAATGTATAAAACATCAGTTTTCATAATCAAAACCCTCTCTCTTCACTCCTAAACATAAACACTCAAGAATCATCAAGAAAGTCATGAAGTTAGGATCATATTTCAAGATTTATCCTCAAGGTAAGTTATTCTTCATAAATTTCAATCTACCTAACCCGAATTTCTTCATCTATTCATGAATCCCTAGGAGGATTTAAATCATAACCTAGAGTTTCAAGAAAACGAATTCAAGAATCCCAAGAAAGGATTTCTTGACTCTTCTTCAAGAATTATGGTTCCTCATCAAGAACTCTAAAGAGTCTAATTCAAGAATTCAAGAATCAAAAGGAATTCTTTCAGCCAATGTCCTTTCAAGTTCTTTCACTTTAAAAGAACTAACAAGATTGAGGATTTTCTCCAAGAAAGCGAGTATTCACCAAACTTCGATGGTAATATCAACTTTCAGGTATGTAAAGGCTACCCAAAAGCATGGAATTGTTCTTCCATGTGCCCCAATGTAAAGTTAGGATGTAAATTGATACTTTAGAGTCTTGAGTAGTGATTTTCTTGAAAATTTCTTGAATATTATCTTTAATTCTTGAATCTTATCTTTAAATTATATTTCATATCTTAAATTGATGATCATCATGTTTAAAGTGTACTATACACTTGCATTATTATGTGATGATGATTTGATCTTATTAAACTCTCTCTGTAAAGACTCGAATAATGAACTTAGGGAGATGTCTAGAGCCTTAGTTGTCCGAATGTGATATTTGACTGGGTCTGAGTCCTGAGGTGAGTATATTTATGACTGTAATAGCTGGAAATAGCATTGATAGAGTTGAATGAATATTTATTCTTAACTTGAAAGTATAGTCTTGCCCTTTGAGTTGATAGATGATGAGATAAGGTGAGTGTTCTTGCCCGTAGGGGTTGAGTGATGGAGGTTCTTAATGGATTGATAATCTTAGGAGCATATTGAGTACTGGGAGGAGTATTAGCACCAAAATGGGTATGAGTGAGTCCCACTCGTACTCGTGAACTACGTGGCTAGCATAGGAGTGGAGTGGACAGTGAAAGCGGATGTTTCCTTTGTCCTAAAAGAAGACTTGACAGAATTTCGAATCCACTGACAGAATCATCCTTTACCCCGGCAAGGTACTAGATGGATGTGGAAATGACATCTCTTTGTTGTATCACAACTGGCTCCTAGGTATTGGTTGTTAGTTATAGAAACTCCCAGATAGGTTTCATGGTGATAGAACTCCAAAGATGTGATTGTTTGATGTTTTGATGGATAGTGAGGTGATAGAGTCCTGTCCTTTACTCTGAGGTGAGAATGAGTGATTGATAAGTGATTTCTATATTGTTCCATTTACTTTATCCCATTTTACATACCATACATTTTCACGTACTAACGGCCCTTTGGCGCTGCATCGTTTTATGATGTAGATTCTACAGATTGAGGACTTTAGCACCCCAATCATTGAGGTTCAGAGCTTTTGGGATTCTAGATAGTGGTGAGTCCTCCCTGGTATTTGGAGGATGGTTACTTTCTTTTGCTTGATAGTCTTTTACTTGACTTTTTGGTAGCCATGGCCTGTCATGGTACCGTCTCAGACAGTAGTATAGAGGCTTCATATACATAGATGTTGAAGTTGATGTTGATGTCGAGGGTTCTTTCACTCTTCTTTCTTTACATTAAGACTTTCGTTTGATATTTTATTCCACTTATGATAGATTGAGCCCACAGATAGATTAGTAGTGTTTTTATTATATTATCTTCTTGCGCTAATAGATTGATTGAACAAAGGCAACAAGACTAGGTGGTCCGCTTGGGGGCTAGCAATAGTCTCCGTGTGCCAGTCACGTCTGGGGTACCCTCCCAGGGCGTGATAGTCCTGAAAGTCTAATTTTTGGTCCCACACTTTATAAACTATTCTATGGGTCATAGAACATTCTATGAGCCATAGAATGGGCTCGTGAAAATGATCCAGAGACCTCGAAATTCGCCCAAACATTTATGAAAGGGTCCTTACGGGCTGTAGAAACTTCTACGGGCCATAGATGGTCTCGTAAATGACCCGTTCAACGATTTTAAATAGGGTATTTTCATCTTTTCTCACCCTTTAAGCCTAAACTTGTTAGTTTTCACCTAATTAAACTCTAGAACGTAACTCTGCATATCATTAACATTCAAACACTCTCAAAACTCAGAACGTAGTTTCAAGGGGGGCAAAAGCTAGTGCTTTGAAGAACCTTTTTCAATTTCTTCAAGAAACTAATTCCCTAGGTATGTAAGGCCCTCCAAAAGTTATCCTACGAATAATTTAGTATTTTTAAACCACCAATCTCTACCCCAGATCAAGTTTATGAGTTGAGATTAAGTTTACTCCATTATTAGTTAATTTCAATGAAATACTTGTGTAACACCCCACACCTTACAATATTGGCACAATACAAATGGAACATGACATGATTTGGGCCAATTGACGCTAAATTTTAAAAGTTCTTGAATCTCGTGTTAATGCACTATATGTGCGTTTAACACTTAAGATGGTCGAGTGAATACATGTTTTGTGTCAAATTAAGTAGATTACGGCCTTAAATGAAGTAAAATAATTGAGGTGCTTGTAGGACTTAGTAAGCAAGTAGGTGAGTC
>JAPFFP010043308.1:0-59669 GCA_026153255.1 Solanum medicagineum | reverse complement strand
ACTGATAGAATCTAGCCTTATTCTCAGCCATTGTCATACCTCTTTGAGTCAGAGTCTCGAATCTAGACCTGCACACTTGTCAAACACACCAAGGGATAGACCACTCCTAGAAAACTTTTAAAAGTACCTCAGACTCAAATGATAGGGACCCTACTGGCCTAGAGCACATATAAGATCACCACCGCTACTGTACTACTCCTCCAAACTGTAACGCAACAAACCTAACTCCCCAAAAACCTACTAAGACTATGGCCTCCAACATCTCATGGATCAGGGTAAGGAACACATATGCATCCTCTCCCTTACCACCTTGAAATTGGGGTGGTTTCATCTTCTAGAACCAGTCATACCTCTGTTGGTCATCTATTGCCAATACTGACTCATGAGTAACCTGGGTTGGAGGAACCATCAGTGTTGATGTATCAATTAATATGTGAGGAGATATATAAGGTGTTTGGCCTACAAAAGATGAATGATTTGCTATAAACTCATCAAAATCATGGGGTTGCTCCAGCACCCGAGGAGGGGGAACCTCACCCCTAGCTGGTCTCTGTGGTGCTTCTCAGGCAATAGTCTCAAGCATACCGATCATCCGCTGAAGAGTGCCCTGAAATAGTCATAGGATCCTCAGCCTCCAGAGGAGCCTGGTGCTATCTAGGCTTTACTGGCAGTTCTGGTAAGATACTTTTGTCATAATCTCTCAAAGGTGCTGGGCCCTACCACATCTTTTGGCTCTACTTCTGCCCTGAGCTAGAGCCTCAATAGTAGCCTCACGAGCTGACTCTTCAGCACTGCCTATAGGTAAGGATCTGGTCCTGGTGATCTACCAAAAGAATACACAATGCACACAATACTTAGTAACCTTATAATAACCATGCACAACATGAATTGAAAGAACAAAAGAGATTTTCCTAAGTCTCCATCACCTTTCAAGGATAAGTAATGAACGTCTTCGCATCAATCCTTAAGACTCTACTAGACAAGGCTTGTACATATATGATACATATGAACCTGGGGCTCTGATAGCAAATTGTCATGATCCAAAAATGGGGTGTGATGGAACTTGCCTAACCCACTAAGCAAAGTCAACCTAAACCTGGTCAATCATTACATAAAAATAAAACCAGAAGAAGTTAGACTAAAATAGTAGATAAGCATAAGGAAATCAAACTTAAAACCATCCTAAAACTGGTGTCATATGTCCAATCCTTGGAATATTAATACTCGAAGAAAATAGAAGTCTCAATATTTAATCCTCAAATAGAACATAACATGATAAAGAATTCTCTAGGGTCTGCCAAAGAGACAAGAAATTACCTCTCAAGAAATCCTGAAGCTCGATCCTGACACTGGGAATCCAACAAGAGGAAACGAGCTCACAACCTTCAAAAATGTAGCAAGGGGTGAGCACCAACTAATAAGCATTCAACAAGAAGATCTAGATATAAGTAAAGAGAAAGAGAGAGAGAGAGAGAGAGAGAGAGAGAGACAGAGTGAGAGACACGATCAACACAACAAATATCCCCAATAGCTGTCATAAAGTATATATCATATAAACAAAGAATATGTCAATGTACAACTAAATTATACCATAGATATGTCAAGGTAATCTCAAATACTTAACAAATACAGTCCAAGAATAATCATCTTGTAATCAAATCCCAACACCTGAATCAAGTCGTAATCACAAGGTAGGATGATGTGAAAGGTAATGAAATGATATAAAATAAAATGAATCAATGCAATATTAAGTAATCATGATGCATGTCTATCCTATGATACAGATATGTGGATATAATCAGGACAGAACCCATGGGGTACATATTCATCCATGTACTTGCCCCGAATCGTAAGGCTCGTTCCATGTATAATTAATGTCTCATGCCATGCCTTATGTGTCCCGTTCCTGGTATAATCAGTGTCTTATTCCATGACTCGTATGACCCATTCCCTATTTAATATCAATGTCACATGCTACGGCTCATATGGCCCATTCCCTACTTTATATCGGTGTTACATCAGTGGAACTCAGTCAAGAGTGCACATGAAAGAACATATTTATATGATGGAATAATGAGAAGTTCATGCAAGGGTCCACATTACCACATCTACATCACTACAAGTCAAATATCATAATACACAAGGTATAATAATTGATCGTTCCAACTTACAGTAAATTCTCTATCCCACAAGTGAAATTCAACAACAATATCTTCAATGTCTACTATGATTAAACATAACAAGATCCACAATTCACATTCTCATATCACAAGATACTCCCAATATAAAAAAGCACGTCAATAAATATCAATCCCTAACCTTAATTTCCACATCATAAAGGAATTTCACAATTTAATCAAAATTCTCAAAATTTACAAAGTTCAACTTAGCCAACAACAATTTTTCAATCATTCTAAGTCACAATTAAAGGAAATATAGTGATCAAGTAAGCTTAAAAAGGTTTAGGAATCTACTTGCTTCAATCAATAGCCAAATTAAGTAAAAATCATAGCCTTCCTCCTTGAATTCATACTTAATATATCACAATGTAGTCAAATATGGATTCACAATCTCAATACGAAGCCAATGACACAAAAATCAAGCAAATTGGGTGAAAAGGACAAAATGGTCCAAAAATCTCATCCCAAAAAAGGTTCCCGAAATTTGAAAATCATTATATTAAAATGTTCACCATGTAATAAGGAATCCAATGGTGAAAACCATTTTGAAAAAGAGTAATAATGAACTCACAATCACCATTATCAATGTCCAAGAAAACCACAATTTCTCAAATTAAAATCCCAGATTTTCATGTTAAAATCACAAATTAATCAATGAAAATTAAAGATATAAGTTAGAAGCATGTTGCCCAAAAATCGTGTCTTGAAAATACTTAAGAAATCTCTCCAAAATCAAGCTTAGAATATTAAGTATGTTAAAGAAAATGATGAAACACGTCACTTTAAAAATTAAAAAACTACTTTAAGGAATTTTGTACTTCACGAATGCGAATCTCAACAATCTCGACACCTCCGTGAACGTAGAGGTTTGCCCGCTAACGCAGTGCTCACTAAGTCATGCCTTCGCTATCACGACCTAAAATTCAGGTGTGATGGCACTCACCTAACCCACCAAGGTTAGTAAGTGCAAAGCCAAAACAACTCAACTTAAAAATAAAAGCGGAAGATAAATAGTCTAATAAGATAGATAGGTAGAGGGGATCAAAACTACAACTTTTCCAGAATTGGTATCACATGTACACAATACTCAAATGAAATACATGTCTCAAATGTCTAGTTCTCAAATAAAATAAAATATAAAATAAAAATCCTTGAAGGCATATCGAAGGAACAAGCAGCTACCTAACAAGTGATCCTAAAGCTCGATCCTGAATAAAGGAAGTTGACAAGGAGGACCACGCTCACAACCTACAAAAATGTAGCAAGGGGTGAGCACCAAACCACGAGGTACTAAGAAAATGGAAACTAACCTAAAGTAAAGCAGTGAAGAACTCACGTAACTCCTTAACTCCCAACCACATACCATCGAACTATAACCCTGCACTCAGAAAAGTCCCAGCACAATATGTATATAAAATAAACATTCAAAGGTGTAATATAGAATCATCATATAGCATCATATCTCAAAAATATACAACTGATACATGAGAAAAATAGTACAACAAATATCTAGTCTCATCAAAAATTCATAAGATAACATCAAAGTAGGGATGATATTAGATTATGTGGATGCCATGAGATGTAGATAATATGATGCAATGCCAAGTAATGGTGATGCACTCTATCCTATGATACACATTTGCTGATCAAAGCTTTGGAAGGGGAGTATGTTGCTAGGAGAGAGGAGTTCTTATGCTTTCTACTCTTTTTTCATGCTCTCTTCTTTAGAATTTGATGATGTCTTCATAACGACTCTTGGACTTCGAAAATGGACTTCAACAACTTGGATATGAAATGGTCTTGGAACTCGAGGCATGCAATCGCCCATGTCCACCTTTAGCATTGCACATGCAACTTCCCATGTCTGCTTATAATATTGCATCATGTCTTATACTTTACATAGTCACTTTGTCCTTTTGTCTTAGGTGTTACAATATTCTGTACCTGCCATAATATTCCTTGTCTATCACTATCTTTTGTCTTTTCACATCTACTTGGTTGGCTTCTTATTTTGTCATTTTTCATATTATCTGCTTACGTGTCTAAATTGTGCAGTACGATCGAATTGTAGCTCATTCTAGAATCATAATCTATTCCATCATGAACCTTGTCATTTGAGTCATTATGCGTTCCTTCGTCTTTCACGTCTTCATACCTCTTAGCGTTGTAGGGAGTATCCATAATTTTTTTCTTGTTGTTTACACTTTTTGGTAAAGTGTTAGCCATCAACGGATTTGATAAGTCTTTACCGGCTACTGTTTTAGCCAGACTAGCTGTGTCCATATCCGACACAGTGGATATGCTTGCATTTTATTAGGAATGCACACCCATCATCAAACTTAATAGGTCTTTACCAACCACCGCTTGAGCCGGACCATCTATGTCCATATCCGACACAGTGGATCTCTTTGTGTTCATTGGAAAATGCACACCTGTCTTACCCATTTTCATTGGAGATAGAGAACTAGGGGGATTCTTGTTATGATCATCCATCTTATCCGTGTCTGATATAGCTCGAATTTTACTGTCCGTAGGCATTCCTCCATTATTTATAATTTTTCCATGAGTATGGCATTTTCTTGCGCCAACGTTTCATTTTTAAAATTCAATATTTTAAATGCCTCTATTATTAAAGGGCAATGGTCACAAAAAATAATTTTATTAGTGTCTTTTTAGATATTATACGGATTGTCTTTCTTGGATTATGTCTAAGGGCTAGAGAAATGTAAATGTTAGGTTCTAATATTTCTCTAGCATAGTCTAATGCTTTATTAGGATCATTAAAACCTTTGAAAAGTGGGACTTTGACACCTTGTATGGATTCTAAAACTTTTATCCATGTCTGAAAAACGCCATTTGTCTTTCCATGTATAACCACATAGTATTTAAACTTCATTTCTCTACTTTTGTCTGTGAAATATTGACGTAGTATATTTACTACAACTATGAAATACTTGTTGTCTATTTAAGTATAGGCTATCCAAAAATTATATATTGTATTTGGGTTCAAAGCCCTGCGCGCTCTACGTTTGGAAGATCTGCGAATCCCTCCCTAGATACCTTTGTGGTTTATCTATTATGCATTCAGACAATACTCTAAAGGAAAAATCAGATGGTAGATAGAATATTAAATTATGCTTTCCAAAATGGATTCTCTCCATTCTTTCTATTGCTCTTGTATGAGGTCTAAAACAAACATTACCTAGAACCATTTGCACATACAAGCTTTGAGTTGATGGTTCAGCTTTAACCGTAAATATAAGCTTTGTCGTTGCTGGTCTCACGCTGAAAAAAATAAATAGTTCTCGTTAGTTGAGTCTAAAATTTATACTACTTAATTGATCTAAGAGGTTATTATCTTTTCCTTTAATATATTCCAAGACAATATTTTCTTAAGTTGAGATCATGTCCATGAAATTAAGCCATCTTCACTTACTACTTGTTTTTCATTTATTTATTTTTTGATGAAATTTAACAATTGCTTAGCAAATCTGTTCTGATTAGTATTTCAACCTTGTTCAAAATATATAATCGAAAACTATTTCATCCATATACTCATGTTCCCCTTTTCTTTATACTTTCTACTCTGATATGCACATATTTTTTCTTCACTTTTATTACTATATTTACTTGGTTGGGCTTTTAATACTGCTCCCATCCCGCAAAGCTTCTATTTGTTTCTATGATTAAATAGTCTATTTCAAGTGGTATATTTAAGTCAGGAATATTTTTAACCTTTTCTGTAGCTTTTTGCACTAACCTAATATCCTCATCACTAAAGTATTTCTATCCATTTACTTTTGGTCTTAGCATACAATATCCCTGCTATTTTTCCTAAGTCTTAGATGAAATTCCTAGCATAGTTTATAAGACCTAGAAATTTTTGTAATTCATTTGTATTCTCTAGATTATTTGGCATGTCTAGAACTTTCTTAGCTATATGTGGCTGTAGCTTAATTTTTTCGTCCCCTAGTACTACTCCTAAGAAATTTATATGCATTTTACATAGCTCCATTTTCTTTTAACTAATTATTATACCATTTCTACAAACAACCTAAATACCGTTTGAAGGTGGCCTAGATGTTCTCTTATTTCTTTACTAAATACTAAAATATTATCTATATAAACAAGAAAAAATCTTTTATGGTCTCCAAATATACTATCCATTTTTCTTTGAAATATTGGAGGTGCAGTCTTTAGCCTGAAAGGAATTGCTATCTATTCAAAATGTCCTTCAGGACATGTAAACGCTGTCCATTCTATACTTTCTTCGTGCTTTCTGACCTGCCAATATGTAAAGGACCCAGATTTTTGTACAACTTTAGTGATGTTTAGAATTTGGTTCTTGAAAGTTTTGGGACAAGGTGACATCTTATGGAAGCCTTCACTCCTTCATTACTATTTGTTCATATTCTAAACACTTAGCTTGTCGTTCATTCGCTCCAACGCTTCCTGAGTCCTCTTTTCGAACTCTAACCGGGGGTTTCCCATGGAATCTCCAATTTCAATCCAAGCTCACTTTCAAGCCCTCAATTCAGGCATATTGATGTTGTTCAAGGCCACCATGGGTCTTCTACATCAAGCTGAGTTCAAAGGAATTCCATTGGTTAAGTTTCTCACAAGTACCTGTTGAAGGGTCAACTTTAAAGGATCATATCTCTTAGCATAAGAGGATCTGTGTGGGCCACAACATCCATTTAAAGATCTTTGAGTTAGCTTTCCTACGCACTTGGTTTCACCTCATTTTGAGTTTGGATGAAGAAGTTATGCTTGTTTTCATAAGACCCTCTTATGCAGTGTTGCCACACAGGCACCTACACGGGTAGTGAGGCTTCTCACGATCCCTGGGAACAACCTTGGGCCTGAAATGGCCATGATTGTGACTAAGCTAAATATGAATTGAGACAAAAGCTTTATAAAGCCCTTTTTTGGCCTAAGTATTAGGGTACGACTAGTGGTACTAACTGTATGGCCTTCAAGGGTGAGGAAAGTCCCAAGTGGTCTGATATTGGTGTGGAGGAGCTATTTTGGCCAAGTATTCCCCATGACTTACCACACCAGTCATGGTGAGGATGAAAAGCCATATAGGAGGGGGCAGTGGAGTCTTCAAGGTTGGCGTGGGGAGTTTTTGGCTGAGGTTGGTGCCACGCCCAGCCCCACGAACCGTGGTGAGGTTCACGGGTCGTTTACCCAACCGTGGGAGTCATGTTGGTGTTAAAAATTTCTAAGTATTGAGCCAAGTTCCAACTTCCAGAATTTTTGATAAGTATGGGTTCACGGGCAAGTTCACATACCATGTAATGCCACACGACTTGTGAAGGCGTCAGTGAAGTGACTTCGACCAAAATTTCTATCCGATTCATTAATGACAATTTCATAAATTTGGTTATTTCTATTGGTACTTTGGGAATTCCTATGCCTTTCAATGGTCATCTAAAGATTTAAAACCTATTTGAATCATTCAAAAACTCACTCATCATATTTTAAACCTTCTCAAAACAACTCTCAAAAGAACTCTTGGGGATTTCAATATTTGGAGCTAGGAAACTCAACTCTTCTTCAAATTCTTTGGGGATTTCATCATCTTGGCAAAGGTATGTGGGTTTGATCCTGGATTACCTTCCAATCAAGGAGACCAAATTTATTTTCAAACAATTTTCATGGATTTCTAGCTTACTTTAAATCAGGGTTTTGAATATTATGATTCCTAAAATTCTATTAATACATGGGTAGTGTTCATTTGATGATTTTAGGGTGATTTAAACTATATGAGGATTTACTTCGGCGTTTATGGAATTATGAGTATGCATGTCCCCTTTAAGGCTTATTTATGCATGGGTGACTATGTTATGGCTTTAAATGTGGAATTAATTATGTTTTCACTTGAATTTCATATTATATTATTGATTTTTGGCTGAATCTTAATTACCCCATGCCGTTCTCTCATTATCCATAGCATATGTATTCATTTATATAGATTATTATAGAAATTAAGAAGTGAGTTGAGCCCAATTTTGTTATATGATATGATTTGATAAGATATAGGTCATGACAATATTGTGATCAACAAATATGTCTTTGATTGTGGCTCTTGGAGCATTTTTGGTGCTTGCACCATTCTGATTATGTGAATGAGCTATTCCTATGCATAAGTATTATGACTATAAGCTATGTTTTGACATTAGCCTAAGTATGGATTATTGTGAAAAATGTTAGGCTTTTAAGCCCAATTGTGCATTGAAATATTTTGAAAAGACTTGTATCCCTTTAAAAGGTTGCTTCATACGAAATAGGGGTGCCTGTAAGGTAAAGTAGGTTTACCTTTCGCAAGTAGACCACCTCTTTACCGATGAAGGGATTTCATCGGGATTCTAAGTGATAGCTCGCTTGCTCTTACTCATATTGGTTGAGGTCACATCGCCTCTATATATATAAGCATCATTTGCATTTCATGCATCATGAATTTCATAGCATCTTGTTATACTACATTCCTTGCTATACATATCTCTTTCTATATTATGTACCCTTGCCATCTAACATTGTATGCAGGTTTTGGTAAGTTACATGTATTGAACCTCGCATACTTAGTTCATTAAAATGTACTAACATATACTTTTGCCTACATGATCTCACCATGTAGGATCGGAGATTACTTTCATCCACCGTTCGATAGCTAGATCAAAATTTTGAGACATTTGTTGTGGTGAGTCCTATCTTTCAAGGATAAGCCATAATTCCTCTACCTTAAGTTGCTTTTGTTTATGTTATCTACACCTTGAGGGTGAGCCCGGAACATGTCTTGGGCCTCGTTCTATCTTATCACTAGAGGCATTGTTGGACATCTTGTAGACTCTGATATCTATGTGTTATGGGTTGTATTTGAACCTTATGATCATGGTTATGTTTTGGTTATGACTATCATGGATTGATGATGAGAATTATTATATGTATATGTATGTTTGACGTGGAAATGTGGAAGATCCTAAGTCCCAAACTATCTCCATAGCGTGAGTCATACTTACCCGCCCCTTAGTCATTATGTGCTCTATGCTATATGAATTCATGCTAATCCTTTTCCCTAAGATATCCCATAGCGTGAGTCATACTTTCCCCTCCCTTAGAACTATGTGTTTAATTTTGAAAGCACTTCAGAGTTAATGATGTGAATTTTGGTACTTTGAGGCTATTTTGGGGACTCTTGGGTTCCCATTCATCGTGTCACTCCTAGACCTTAGGTCTGGGTCATGATAGAGATGGTATTAGAGTACTAGGTTTATAAATGGTCCTAGGAGTTCAACATGCCGCTTCAAGTTGAGTCTTATTCATGGGTATAAAGCATGCCACATCTATGGGTAAGAGGCTACAAGGAGTTTTAGGAAATGTTTCACTTTTTCATGATTCTTATCGTGCCATGGAACATGTATTAAGATTTTCTTTTTCCATCCCTCCTTACCTTATAGGGAAAGTTACTTTGGGCTCGTAATGCAATCCAAGCAAGGAAGACGTTGTGGCTAATCCTATAGATGAGGTCAAAATTGGGTTGGTGAAGGATGTGCATTTTTTGACAAGCTTGCTCCTCTAGGTATTTGAAGTTTTGTTGAGCTGGCTGGTTATTATAGAAGATTTGTTAGAGGTTTCTCATCTATAGTATCTCCATTGACCAAGTTGGATCAAAAGCAGCCCCAGCGTGTATGGTTGGGTGAGTGTGAGGAGAGTTTTCAGACTTTGAAAAACAGGCTTACATCAGCTCCTTGGATGGGTTAGTAGTGTATTGTGATGCTGCTCGGTTTGGGTTGGGTTGTGTATTTATGCAACATGGTAAAGTGATAGCTTATGTATCGAGGCAATTGAAGGTGCATGAGCGTAAGTACATGACTCATGATCTTGAGTTAGCGGTGATGGTGTTTTCTTTGAAAATTTTGATAAACTACTTGTATGGGGTGCATGTTGACGTTTTAACCAATCACAAGAGTTTTTAATTATGTGTTTACTCCGAGAGATCTTAACTTGAGGCAAAGGAGATAGTTGGAACTCCTAAAGGGCTATGACATAGGTGTATGACATCATCCTGACAAGGCAAACTTAATAGTTGACACCCTTAGTGAGCTATCTATGGGAAGTGTGGCTCATGTTACCGAAGAGAAGAGAGAGTTGGTAAAGTATGTTTACCGTTGGGCTAGCTTGGGTATTAGGTTGGCCAACTCCAATGATGGTCGTACCCATGTTCGGAATGGATTCAAAACTTTGTGGATGTGGATGTTAAGAGAAGGTAAGACTTAGACCCACCATTGGTTGAGTTGAAGAATTTGGTTGCAGAAAAGAAGATAGAGATTTTCTCCCAAGGATGAGATAGTAATTCGGTACCAACATCGATTGCATGTTTTGGATGTTGATGGTCCTAAGAATATGCTCATGAGTAAAGCCTATAACTCTCATTATTCTTTTCACTCGAGATCTACTAAGAGGTATTAAGGTTTGAGAGAAATGTATTGGTCACATGGTATGAGGAAGGATGTAGTCAATTTTGTATCCAAACACTCTAATTGTCCACAAACGAAGGTAGAACACCAAAGACCCGGTGGTTTGGCTCAAGACATTGAAATTTCTACTTGGAAGTGGGAAGAGGAAAACATGGATTTTGTGGTTGGTTTGCCTTGGACCCGAAGGCAATTTGATTCATTTTGGGGTATTGTTGATCGGAGGACTAAGTTGACTCATTTTTTGTCAATTGAGACTACTTTCAGTGATGAGGGCAGTTCAAACATTGGAGAACATGTTGAGGTTTTGTGTGTTGGAAATTCATGGTTAATTGGGATGCAACAATAGCTTTCATGCTAGCATTGGTGTGGCACTGTTTGGGGCTTTGTGTGTTAGAAGGTGTAGGTCTTTGGTGGGATGGTTTTATTTAGATGAGATGACTTCTATAGGCCCAAATTTCGTGTTGGAGAATATGGGAGGAGTGGAATAGTTAGGGAAAAGTTGAAAATGTGTCGAAGTCATCAAAAGTATTATTTGGATGTTGGATGGAGGGATCATGAATCTCGTATTGGTGATTGGGGTGTATGTGAAGGTCGCACCTATGAAGGGTGTGATACGTTTTGGGAAAGAAGGGAAAGTCAAGTTCTCGATATGTAGGTCCTTATGAGATGGTGGAGCGGTTTGAGAATATGACCTAAGGATTGGATTTTCACTCGGGTTTGAGTTCTATTCATTCGGTTTTCTATGTGTCTAAGTTGAGGAAGTTGGTTGGTGATACTTGTGCTATTGTGCCTTCGGAAGGTGTGGAGGTTGAGGAGGACTTGACTTATGAGGAAGTTCCAATTGAGATATTAGATGGGAGAGGAGAGGCTTCGCAACAAGGGTCAACATATCGAGAATGCTATATAGGAAGTGGAATCAAGTATGATGCGACACTACCTCTATCCTTTCCACTCTACTCAAGCCTATGGTTTTAGGTTCTTCCTATTTTCAATGGTCCTAATTCATTCATTCTTGAGTCTGATGACATGACATGCATATATGTGCATGAAAATGATTTTTTTTTCATGATTTGAATACGTTTTGATATGAGTCTTAACAATGCGATGATTTTCAAATGATGAATTATGAATTGTACCTTGTGATCGGAAGTTTCATGTTCTAATTTAAGCCTTTCAAGCCTTGTTCTTCCACATTCGAGGACAAATGTTCTCGAGGGGATGTAAGGACCCAAATTTTTGTATATCTTTAGTGATGCTTGGAATTTGGTTCTGGAAGGTTTTGGGCCAAGGTGACATCTTACGGAATCCTTCACTCCTTCGTTACTATTCGTTCTTATTCTAAACACTTAGCTTGTTGTTCATTCGCTCAAATGCTTCCCGAGTTATCTTTTCAAACTCTCATCGGGGGTTTCCCGTGGAATCTCCAAGTTCAATCCAAGATCCCTTTCAAGCCCTCAATTTAGGCATATTGATGTTTTTCAAGGCCATCATGGGTCTTCTACATCAAGCCAAGTTCAAAGGAATTCCATTGGTTAAGTTTGTCACAAGTACCAGTTGAAGGGTTAACTTTAAAGGGTCATATCTCTTAGCACAAATGGATCTGTGTGGGCCACAACCTATCCAATTAAAGGTCTTTGAGTTGGCTTTTCTATGCACTTTGTTTCACCTCATTTCGAGTTTGAGTGAAGAGGTTATGCCCGTTTTCATAAGAACCTCCTATGCAGTATTACCATACAGGAACCTAAACGGGCAGTGAGGCTTGTCACGATCCATGTAACAACCTTGAGCCTGAAATGGCCATTTTTGGCCTAAGTATTGGGGTATGACCAATGGTACTACCATATGGCCTTCAAGGGTGAAGAAAATCCTAAGTGTGGTTCGATATTAATATGGAGGAGCTATTTTGGCGAAGTATGGTACCACGGCACACCACATGAGCCGTGGTGAAGGTGACGAGCCATATGGGCGGTAGTGGAGTCTTCAAGGTTGCGTGGGGAGTTTTCAGCTAAGGTGGTGCCACGCCCAGCCTCACGAACCGTGGTGACGCTCACGGGCCATTTACCCAACCGTGGGACTCACCTTGGTGTTAAAAATTTCTAGGTATTGAGCCAAGTTCTAATTTCTAGAATTTTTGCTAAGTATGGGTTCACGGGCAAGTTCGCGGACCGTTTAATGCCACATGGCCCGTGAAGCCGTCAGCGAAGTGACTTCATCCAAAATTTCTATCCGATTCATTAATGACATTTTCATAAATTTGGTTATTTCTATTGGTATTTTGGGAATCCCTATGCCATTCAATGGTCATCTAAAGACCTAAAACATATTTCAGTCATTCAAAAACTCACTCCTTGTATTTTAAGCCCTCTCAAAAGAACTCTTGGGAATTTCAACATTTGAAGCTAGAAAACTGAATTCTTCTTCAAATTCTTCGGGGATTTCATCATCTTGGCAAAGGTATGTGGGTTTGATCCTTGATTACCTTCCAATCAAGGAGACCCAAGTTATTTTCAAACAATTATCATGGATTTCTAGCTTACTTTGAATCAGGATTTTGAATATTATGATTCCTAAAATTCTATTAATGCATGGATAGTGTGTACTTGACAATTTTAGTGTGATAAACTATTATATGAGGATTTACTTCGGGGTTTATGGAATTATGAGTATACATGTTCCCTTTAAGGCTTATTTATGGATGGGTGAATATATTATGATTTTAAATATGAATTTAATTATATTTTTATTTGAATTTCATATTATATTATTGATTTTTGACTGAATCTTAATTACTCATGCCGTTCTCTCATTATTTATAGCATATGCATTAATGTACATGAATTATTCTGGAAATTATGAAGTGGGTTGAGCCCAATTTTGTTATATGATATGATTTTGATAAGATAGTCGTTATGACAATATTGTGATAACATATATGTCTATGATTGTGGCTCTTGGAGCATTTTTGTTGCTTGCACCATTCCGATTATGTGAATGAGCTATTCTTATGCATAAGTATTATGACTATTAGCTATGTTATGGCATTTGAGCCTAAGTATGGATTATTGTGAAAAATGTTTGGCTTTTTAGCCCAATTGTGCATTGAAATGTTTTGGCAAGACTTGTATCTCTTTGAAAGCATGTATAACTATGTACATGATAAGTATTCTTGTGGGATGACAACTTAGCACCGATGAGATGAAGGTTCTTCTCTCTTTCCTCGAACTATGTGCCTAACATAGGTTCCTTTCCAAAATGGTGGTGCCTGTAAGGAAAGTTGTCTCCAAAATTGGGCTGGCCATATGGAGAAGAAGCTATGTGATATGATATGGTGTACTATATGTTAAAATCCTATCCGAAATGGGGGTGCCTGTAAGGAAGGTTGCTTCAAACTTGAATTAAGAGAAGAAATGGGGGTGCCCGTAATGTGAAGTATGGTTTACCTTTGGCAAGTACACTACCTCTTTACCAATGAGAGGATTTCATCGAGATTCTAAATAATAGCTCGCTTGTATTACTTATGTTAGTTGAGGTTACATCCCCTCTCTCTCTCTATATATAAGTATCATTTGAATTTCATGCATCATGAATTTCATAGCATCTTGTTATACTATATTCCTTGCTATACATATCTCTTTCTATATTATGTTCCCTTGCCATCAACATTGTATGCAGGTTTTGGTAAGTTACATGTGTTGCACCCCGCATACTTAGTACATTCAAATGTACTAACATATACTTTTGACTACATGATCTTACCATGTAGGGACCAGAAATTACTTTCATCCACCGTTCGATGGCTAGATCAGATTTTGAGACATTGGTTGTGGTGACTCATATCTTCCAAGGACAATCCACCATTCCTCTACCTTAAGTTTCTTTAATTTATGTTATCTATACTTTGAGGGTGAGCTTGAAACATGTCTTGGCCCCCGTCCTATCTTATAACTAGAGGCATTGTTGGACATCTTGTAGACTCTCATCGGGTCTATGTGTTATGTGTTGTATTTGAATCTTATGATCATGGTTATCTTTTTGTTATGGCTATCATGGATTGATTATGGGAATTATGATATGTATATGTATGTTTGATGTGGAAATGTAGAAGATCCTAAGTACCGAATTGCCCTCATAGCGTGAGTCATACTTACCCGCCCCTTAGTCATTATGTTCTATATACTATGTGAATTCATGCTAATCCCTTTCCCTAAGATATCCCCATAGTGTGAGTCCTACTTTCCCTTCCCTTAGAAATATTTGTTTAATTTCGAATGTACTTCCGAACTGGTGATGTGAATTTTTGTACTTTGAGACTTATTTGGGGACTCTGGGGTTCTATTCGCCGTGTCACTCCTAGACCCTAGGTCCGGGTCGTGACACAGTACCCTGATTTACAATCAAATTTACTAGATATTTTCTTTCCTTATATTCTATTTATTAACTTATTTTTATCCTGGAGTTTATATGCATCTATTTTGGTATTATCATTATGTCTTTCATTTTTGCTTTTCCCCTTACTATTTCACTATGGTTCCGTACCATAATGGCTACTGACCTATGTTTTGACGTAGATCTCCATATTACTCCTAAGTTTAATAATTCTTTAATTTGTATAGTGAAATCTTCCATATCTTGATTAGTAGCCTCTATTGCGACTGTTTTCATTATATATCTTGTGTTTATGATTTCTAATTTACATACTATTTTATTCATCTTCAAATGTTTAGTGGGGTTTTGATCTATTATCTCCACTTCATCTAATATTTTGACTATCTCTTCTATGTCTTTTGGACTTTTAATAGCTCCCATTTTCGCTATTCCTATCCTAAAGTTAAAAGATTTTGTTCCTATATCGATCAAAGTATAGTCGTTATTTAGTATATCATAGTCTTCTTCTTCGTACATCATATCTTGCTTTTTACCATATTTTTTACCATCCCTACGTTCATTACAACGAGACTGCAGGTGTTCTGGGCCTAGCGTGTGGGAGGATGCTATCTCATTAGCGTATCTTCCTTTTGTCGGTATTTTTGTTGTTTGTACCGGTGTGTAAGTAGTATTTTTAATCAAGACTACTGTAACACCCAACAAAATGACCAAAATACCCATAGAAGAGAAATGTACGCATAATGCGTCTTCCTAAGCTCCAATGGCAAATCCAAGGCCGAAAATGCGATCAACATGGAAAATTGTGTGGGAAAATGATCTTGGTTGATTTTTAGCGCAACCAGATCAAACGATAACTTTTTGATGTGAAACGCAATCCCAAAATAAGTGTGTGATAGGCCCGCAATGCGGACCTGCCACAAACTTATACTTAAATATGGTCCCAATATTTTCTATGGGATTAGAAAACTCGATCGGAAAAGTTTCAGCAAAAATCCCTAAAAATCTACCCAGTCGCTGTCGCGGACAATGTACCTTGAGGGGAAGTTTTTATTTTCAGTTTTGTAAGAGGTACTGTAGATTTTTTCCAAGCCCTCCTAAACTTAGAACACGATCTAATATCATTTTGAGCATAAAAAGGGTTTTAATCCCCATTACTATGTCTTTTCTAAGTTTCTAACAAAGACTAGGGCTAAAGAGAAGAGAAAAGAAGCGAGAATTTCAAGCGATTGAGGAGATATCTTATGAGGTTGATTGTCAAAGCTTCATACCAGGTATGTAAGGCTAAACTAAAACATGAGATTGTTCTTCCATGTGCCTCTATTGATGGTAATAGAAAGATTGTGAGTATAATGAGTCTCCATGCATGTTTCTTGAATATTTTCTTGAAAATTATACTTATTATCTATTTTCATATGTTAATGATCATCATAAACTTGATTTCACGAATTAAATACTTGCATGAGTCGTTGTATAAATCCTATATGTTATTTTATAAAGAATGCATGAATGAACCTAGGATCATAGTCTAGAGCCTTGACTTGAGAATGTTGATTTTGATTGTGATATGAGTATGATTATGAGTTGATCGAACTTGATGGTCCTATGAGTATCCTTACTTGATCTCTAGAGATTTTGTCAAAATGACTTCATCCGAATGATTGATCTAAGTCTTGAGCTATTGAATTAGAATTGAGTTGATGAGATAATTGAGATGTTAGGCTGAAAGGTCCAAATGAGTTGAGTTCATGAGATGATGAGAGTCTTTATGAGACTAATTAGAATGATTGATTAAGATAGATGATCTCATGAGCATTGAGTCTTGGGAGGAGTATCGAGCACCGAATTAAGTAAGAGTAAATCCAACTCTCACTCATTAACTACACCTCCAAGCTAGGTGATGATGTTCACGCTCCAATAAGAAAGCGGTCACTGTCAACAATTAACCTAACCGAAGGGTCGAATCCACAGGGAATATGGGGCTTGACTACAATAATCCACTACTAATCATTTCAAGTATAAATGACTAAAATCTCTAAATGGGGGGTGGGGGTTCGTGATTCAAAAGCAAACTAAAATAAACACTAAACTATGACGCAAGGAAACACTCAATTTTAGGGACAACTTGGGAATTGTGTTTACCATGGAAATTCGCATGCAGGATGGTAACTTAGGTTCTTCCAGCCCTCTTTTGAAGGTGAAGGTCGAATTTCACCATGGCACTTGGTCGGCTACCATGGCGTGCCAACTAACTGTTACTAATTATCCCAGTCAACCTCCCCTTGGTCAAGTTTGGCTGATTAGATGAGAACACATCAATCGAATCCTGTCATCTACTTCCCTTTTCCTATTCGTCACTACCTTGGTCGGGCTAGTGATAGTAGGTGGGGTTTGGTGTTGGCCACCACCAAATGGCAATCACAATGAAGGGAAATAGACACTACATGTAAACCCCAATCATAG
The DNA here is from genome assembly GCA_026153255.1 of Solanum medicagineum. Classification (NCBI taxonomy): domain Eukaryota; kingdom Viridiplantae; phylum Streptophyta; class Magnoliopsida; order Solanales; family Solanaceae; genus Solanum; species Solanum medicagineum. Next base: position 42,163 of record JAPFFP010043308.1, on the reverse strand, counting down.
AAATGCAACAAACCTAGGTTTTATTTCAAATCAACTACCCATGATTCCCACAACCCCAAGTTGTGGGTGCTTAGCTACTCATGGCTAAGGAAAAACAAGCAAAAATGCTCATACTATACATAAATGAGAGTTATACCAAAAATACTGAAGAATATAGGCACCAAAAGCTGCAAACCCAAAAGCTTGATTGATCAACAATGAGTACAAAGCAAGATTTTCTATCCCCAAAATAGGTTTTCTAAGAGAGAATAATAAACTAATCTAAAACCCTAAAATATTCTTTAGAGAATATTCAAAGGCAAGGTCTATCTTCTAAAATCTGGAATCTGTCTATAAAACCGAACTAAATTCTATTTATAGTATTTACAAATAAACCCTAAAAATAACACAGAAAAGACAGTTGGCAACTGGTACGCCCTGCAAGTAAGACTCGTAGGGTGACCTACGAGTCATAGTTATCAGGTTCTTGGCATCTTGGACTGAACTGGTATGACCCATGAGTATGAGTCGTTGCTTGAGCTATGACTTGTATGTTCCTCTAGTAGTTCTTGGTCTTCACTGTTTGGTCCAACATTTTGACTCTCTGATTCTTACTACGAGTCCACCTATACGAGTCGTAGTTCAACTTAGAACTCGTAGGATGGCCTCGTAGGGTTGACCTCCACTTAGCAGATTTTTGAGTTTTTGGTCTCTGTTTTTGCTACGGCACACCTTACTACTCGTAGCTTGGGTTAGACTCGTAGGTGAGCTCGTATGTCCTATCATTCAGCAAAATCTGTAACTTTCCTTCAAAATCATGCCAACCTAACTTTTCTGCAAGAATAACACGGAAACACATAAAATCCATAAAAAGTCGCATTAAGAACTCACAAAATTCCTTGTTTTGGGCATTAAATGTGCTGTATTTTGACATCATATCCACACCCTCAACTTAGAATTGTTGCTTGTCCTCAAGCGATGACTCAATGTATGTAGACAATGAGAAATACATAGTAGCTATAGTAATGGCATATACAACAATTCCTTTGATTCAAGTACCCAACTACCATTTGCAAAACAAGATTGCAAAGTTATTAAGAAAAACCAGAACATAATGAGATACCTGGCAATCCAACTATGACAAGTTAAGGAGCATCAACCGTCCATAATCGCTGGTATAGTCATATGCTACTCAAGTAGTATAGATTCCCTCACTAGAAAGAAGTCCCTCATACTCACTTAAAAAACATATACAATTCAGGGACTGAGGAAGCATTCTCACTCTCACAATCGAAATTCATGCATACTGACTGACACCATGAGCTTGCCTCTATACTGATCTTATGGTTTGGTGATATAAAGTGGATTTGGACCACTTTAGGACTTATGGGCTTGTAACATAGGTCCAGGGGGCTTTGGTATGGCAGTTTAGGCAAGTAATGACTAAAAGCTATCCTTGAACCATGTTTACCAACACATAACACATCTTTTTCAATAAACCCACCCTTAATCTCCTGTTTTGAACTTTTCTCGAGTGCTTTCAATCTATTTTCAGCTGTGCCTTATTTTTGAACTCAATTCTTACTGCTTTTTCTCAATTCAAGGCACTTTTCTTTTCTTTTTCTTCACCCTACTCATGCTTCTCATTTCTTTCTTTTATTTCCCAATTGACCACCTCATTGTCATTACTTTACCACAATAAGGGTCACCTTCAACTTAGGCTTTTAGCCTGAGGTGAAGTACACAATATTTATTCCTCAAACCAGGGCCACAACTTGTTGCTACCCTCAACTTAGGCTTTTAGCCTCAATTAAGGTTCACATGTCCAAGGATGGACCAGGGCCAATATCAAGGTATTTCATCAAACAAGGTTAAGCTAGCAAGGTGTCAAGAAAGAATGGGTAAATGATAAGCTCTAAAATTTGGAACAAAGGATTCTCTCACTCATTTGGTGGGTTAGTTTAGGCTAAAAGTGGGCTCACTCAAAGTACAGAGGCCTAAGATCCTTTTCATATCCATCACATCACCAAACCAATCTTAGAGTACTAAGGCAAGTTCTGAGTCCATACAAGATTCATGAATGCAGCAAAATAAGCTCACAACACACATGGCATTGCATCCACAATCAAGTATAAGCTCATAGGTCATGCTTTCAGTCTTATCTTACCTTCACAATATCAGAACAAACATTGCCAGATACTCAAAAATGTATGAATGCATAAACAACCACAATCTCAAAAATTTTGAGGGTACCCATTTTTCATCAAAACTTTAAAATGCAATTAAATACTATGTATATGCCAACAAATAACACTACTAAGAATTTACATATTATCTATACTACCTAAACATACCGGTTCAACGAAAAGTAAACATCCATAAGGAAAAAGAATCACGACAAGAAAACCTTGACATAAAAAATAGGGAAAGTTATGGACTTGAGGCTACTCAGACTTCACCTTAATCCATAACTTCCAACACCCCACCAAAATAGGATACTTTGTCCTCAAAGTAAAGATAAGAACAAAAACAAAACATGATAATATAGGAATATATACAAACATTCATTAAACACCAAAAAGTAACATCCAAAATATAAATAAAAATAACATCCAACATAAAAATATTTAAACATATCCGAAAACCAACATAGCAAAAAGATTGTTTAACAATAGAACAAAGTATCCAAAATGATAAAATAATACTTGGGGTCAAAAGAAGTCAAACATCATGGTGCATCAAGCACTGGTCTCTAGCTGATCTGTGGGGTCTTGAGGCACCATCTCCTCTGCAGCAGTACCGAAACTACCCTCTTCATCTGCGGTGTGCTGCTCTCAATATCGCTAAATAGCCACCAACAATAATGACTCCTACACCACCTCCTTAGGTATGGACTCCTCCTCCAGTCTCGACCACTTTTGAGCCGGCTCTAGATCATCATCATACTCATGGTGCCTCATCCCATGAACATTCGGTCGGCTAGCCAATTGAATGCCTCATCACCAGCCAGTGCTACCTCCGGGACTGCAACAGGAGCTGCCAACATCTACAATAAATCGGCCTTAAACTGGGCTAACTCCTCAGTCACAATGCTTGTGTCAGTAGATAGAGCTCCCCCAAGTCTCCGTTGGACTCTCGCCTCGAAGGCATCTACTCGGACATCCACCACCCTAACTCTCTTATCTACCAAATCATGGGAGAATGCCTTCATCCTCTCCTCAGAGTCCCATATAGTCTGGTCAACCCAAGGTCTAACCTGTGCAGATAGAGCCCGAAGTCTGGACTCCGCCGTAGCCACCCTGCGTAACAATGTTTGAAAAGCAACAACAAAAGTAAGAGAATTAACCCATAATGAAGCTGCTGCTGGTGCTGGAGTACTGGAGGATGGTGTAGACTCGAACTCCACAGCTGGCGTGGGCTCTGTAGTAATTGAAGTTGTGTTGGTATCAGCTGGAGGTCCTCTCTGAGTCAGGGGATTTTCTGGGAATGGCTTTTAAATAGGAAGAGGAACATCTCTCTATAGGGCAATATAGTACTCGTCAGCCTTGATTAAACTAGGATCCATTATGTGTAACGCCCCTACATGGGGGTCCAAGTGGAGAGAGACTGATACCTTAGCCGCCTTGCACAACTTGTGAATCAAAATGGGGAATGGCAAAGCCTGCTGAGTGCGAACTGTTGACTCATATATCTGTTCTACCATAACCTGAGCCTAGTCAATTTTATACCCCGCCAAAAAGCTAGCCAACAACACAACTATTTCCAATGTGATCACATTATCCGTGAAAGTGGGTCTGATGTGCCAATGAATAATGGATCACCAAAATTTTCCCTTAATGAGAGATGTGCCTTCAGAATCTACTCCGTGTGGTTCATAACCCATGTTAGCTCAATATCTTCCTCACAAACTTGACTTGCTATCCACCTAAAGGGTTTTGTTCTTAACCTGACATCCTTTTGATTCACGATCTTTCTCATCTCTGCAATCCTATGGTCATACTCCACCGTGGAATGTGGTGCTCTATAGTTTGGCCCGAATTGTGCTCTCCAAGTGGTTTCCTCTGAGATATCAACAACCTCCTCTCTGACCAGGACTTCACTCAATCGCGGCTGCTCAGTGGGCTTTTTGATCCTCGGCAGATCTCTGCAAATAGTAGCATAGTAGGTGGCATAAAACTCCCTAACAACGTAAGGGGCATACATCCCCAGTACCTATGATAGCCACCCTTGTCAATGTCACTCAATTTCAGCCTCTAGCCCTGGCACACAACTTAGTCTTGAATCTTTTAGCCTAGCTTCCTCGTGGAATCTCCTCATTGGCCTCCCTCTTGGTTTTTCAGCTCCAGTCTTTTTTCATAGATCTCTTTCATCCTTGGGACACACCATCTCGTGTTTTGTGGGTATATGGAGGTGACAATGTAAGCAGAGTCGGCTGGTTACAGGGTAGCAATATCCTCATGCTGAGCTTGAGATACCTCAAGGAACCGAACTTAGAAAGTGAGGCATCATAATCTGACCCGTCTTCATTGTCCTCCTTTTAAGACTGAGAGGGACCAGTAATTTCCATTGGTATTTGTGCAGTACGGGCTCGAGTTTGAGGCACATTTTCCTCAAGATTTATCTAGACTCAGTGAACTTCCCCAAAGCCCTCAGATGTTTCATCATCAGAGGGGTCATCCTTCAACTATCTCCTTTGAGCTTTAGTAGCCTCTTTTCTAGCTTTTGGAGCCATATCACCTGAAGAGTCAACCCATAGATATAATGTGAGCACCATAGTGTTTGAAACAAATAGAAACCACGAAGAAGAATAAACAAAGAGTAACAAAGCCAATATAAGAAAACATAAACATAGTGCACTGAATCAGTTGAAGGTCTGCAGGCACGAGGCACACACACGACTCGTAGGGTGACATACGAGTCATATTGTTGTCTCCTAGACCACAATTTTTTGAAAACTTATAACACTGAACCCAGGTACGAATCATAGGTACGACTCGTAGGAGGACCTACGTGTCGTTGTCTGGCTCGTACCAGTTCCAGTGTTCGAATTAAAATTATAGAATGCAAACGAGTTCCCCACTATGACTCGTAGTGATTATTACGATTCGTAGATGGGTCTCGTATGGCATATGCTAAGGACCAATAGGTTCCTGCTACTTCCTAATAGGGGCCTCTACGTCCCGTAGGACTACCTACGAGTTATAGGGAACCCTCGTAACAGAAAAGCAAAAAGCACCAGTGGTGCCCTCAACATTGCCACAAAAACCACACTTCATTCAACCCAAGCAAATAGAAATGAAGCAAGCTTTTACACATAGAGTAAGCGCAAAGACATATCCAATACATAAACATGATAACCCAAAGCTAAACTCATCTCACAAAGATCTATTTAGGCCAACCACCATTAAACAATATTTCCCAATCACAATCAAGATATACCCAAGAGCAATCGATCCCTAAACTCACAACAATCAACATCAACACAGAAACGAGGGAGTTATAATAGGGTTCAAAACAAACTTACACAAGGGCATCTCAATTGATCATTTTCACACACAAATTTACACCCGAATTTCAACCCTGCCAGGGACCCTATGCTAACCAAACATGATATAACCACTTCACAACATGATCAACAATTAGGTATGGCAAGCTTTCCATCAATACATAATCTGGCAAGAGTGCTTTAACAATTTTAGAACAACAACAGTGGAATTTTAATCGATAATCCTAGTTCTCACATTCAGACAAACATTCACTCAAAGGTATATGCACTATCATCCCTATGCACACAATCATACAAAAATCAAAGGAAAATAATAAAATTTGTGCGCCACATTTAGCCAAGAATATACCTTGAGAGAAAACAAATGATATTTGGACAAAGTGAGGTAAAAAAGAGGAGTCGAAACCCTACTTGCAGCGCTTACCAGAAAACTGGTCGGAAAGCGACAGGGGTCATCGAAAAAGTCAATCAGAATAGCGCGGGGGATTAATTAGGGAACAATTTATGCGGATTAGGTAAACAAAATAAGGCTTTAGGGGTCAAAATTCATTTTGAGCCCTTTTATATCAAATTGGGCTGACTTTAAAAATTTTGCATTTCGATGCTACGACACCTCGACTACAAGTCGTAGGGCTTCCTATGACTCATAGGTCCTAGCCTCGCATCCAATCTCAACACTTAGAAAAATAGAGTTCATACTTGGGCACTACAAACCCCACTTACGTCTCGTAAGAAACCATACGAATCGTAAGGTTGGCTCATAGTGTATATGCCGACATCTGATGCTTACTAATTCCTTTTATGAGGCATGGCTATGAGTCGTAGTGATGACTATGACTCATAGGCCTGCTCGTAGAGGTTGCTCCAAGTGCTATTTTCTTCAAATCCTCGGTTCTTGATTTATGCCTGCAAACCAAACCTCAAAGTACTCCAATGTCCAAAGTAATACAACTAATCCAGTGTCTTAACACTAAAAATAAACATCAAACCATTACTTAACAATTTAATCAACCAAAATAAACTTAAAACTAGTCGCAAATATAAGGGACAGTTGGGTTGTCTCCCAAGAAGTGCCTTGTTTAAAGTCGTGGCTCGACTATGCCATCATGGATAATCAGACTTCTCCATGAGCCCCATTGCTGTCCCTTCTACTATTCCTTAGTTCATCCTGCACTACATCTAGTTGCTGAGCAAGCTGCCTATGCTATCACCAAGACTTTGCATTGATATAGTTTGTTGTTTCACCTTGTACTTACATTTGAGGACATCAAACTTTATCTCCCAGATGATATCATCTTGGTCATTGACCTTGGTCAGGACTTGCTCAAGAATATGCTCAATCCTTGTCAGTTTATCAGTGATGCAATGCTGGTGCGGTAACCTCGACCAGTTTGCCACATTTTTGCTCTTGGATTTACTTGAGGCTCCCTTCAACGCACTGGTGGATGGTCCGGCCTGTCCTTGAAAGGGTTGGTAGACTTGGGCAACTGCAGATAGTTTATTTATATGCTCAGTAATCTTATTAAATGGCCATCTTATGAACTCCCAACAGTCCCCACTAAACAATGAGTCAGCTTGCCCTTGTTGCTCGGAGGGTAGTGCTCGGTAGAAACTAGCTGCCACTTCATCATCAGTCAGACCATAGTTTTGATTCACTGCTAAGCACTGCTTGTATCTTTCCCAAGCCACTACCAAATGTTCTCCTGGCACTCTTTTGAAATTATAGATGTTGTTTTGTATCTTTTGTTTGTGGGACTCCTTATAAAAGTTCATGAGGAAAACTCTTTGTACTTCCCCCCAGTTAGAGAAAACATCAGGTGGGAGAATTGACCACCATTCCGCAGCTTTACTCCAGAGAGTCATGGGGAAAACCTGAAGACCCAAGGCCTCCCAAGCAGGATGTCTTTTCCCAAGGACCCCCCCTCAATGTTTGAGTAAAAGTTTGCAGGTTCCTTTGGGAGTCTTGGACTCTTGCCCATAAAACAGGGCTCGCCTCTACAAGGTTTCCAATAAGTCGTTTGCAATGTAGAACTTTTTGTTCAGTCATAGTGCCATCCAACCTATACTTAGATTCAACTAACGAAAACAAAAAAAAAAAGTAAAATACATGAGACTCTAGAAACCAATACTAGAACTAACTAATAGTGAATCCAAGTCTAAAACCTAGCCGTATTCCTTGGCAACGGCACCATAATTTTTGGTGATGTTCATGCTCCAATAAGAAACCGATGCTGTCAGCAATTAACATAATCGAAGGTTAGGGTTGAATCCATAGGGAATACGGCGCATGACTACAAGAATCCACTACTAATCATTTCAAGCATAAATGACTAAAATCTCTAAATGAGGGGGGGGGGGGTTTGTGATTCAAAAGCAAACTAAAATAAACACTAAACTATAATGCAAGGAAACACTCAATTTTAGGGAAAACTTGTGAATTGTGTTCACCATAGTTCTTCACTTGATTACCCTAGGTAACATAACTACAATAGGAAATCTACATGCAGGATGGTAACTTAGGTTCTTCTATCCCTATTTTGAAGCTAAAGGTCGAATTTCACCATGTCGCTTGGTCGGCCACCATGGCGTGCCAACTAACCTTTACCAATTATCCAGTCAACCTCCCCTTGGTCAAGTTTGGTTGATTAGACAAGAATACATCAATCGAATCCTGTCATCTACTTCCCTTTTCCTTTTCATCACTACCTTTGTCGGGTTAGTGATTGTAGGTGGGGTTTGGTGTTGTTCACCACTAAATGACAATCAAAATGAAGGGAAATAGACACTACATGCAAACCCCAATCATAGAAATGCAACAAACTTAGGTTATTTGAAATCAACTACCTATGATTCTCACAACCCTAAGTTGTGGGTGCTTAGCTACTCATGGCTATGGCAAAATAAGCAAAACTGCTAATACAAGACATAAAAGAAGTTTTACCAAAAACACTGAAGAATGTAGGCACCAAGTAGCAAACCCAAAAGTTTGATTGATCAATAATGAGTACAAAGCAAGATTTGCATTCTCCAAAATGGATTTTTTCAAGAGAGAATAATAAACTAATCTAAAACCCTAAATTATTCATGATAGAATATTCAAAGGCAAGGTCTATCTTCTAAAATCTAGAATCTTTCTATAAAAACTGAATTAAATTCTATTTATAGTGTTTAAGAATAACACAGAAAAGACAGTTGGCAACTGGTACGTCCTGCAGGTACGACTCGTAGGGTGACCTACGAGTCATAGTCGGGGTCCCGTATCAGGTTCTTGGCATCTTGCACTGAATTGGTATGACCCACGAGTACGAGTCGTTGCTTGAGCTATGACTCATATGTTCCTCTCATAGTTCTTAGCCTTTACTTTTTGGTCCAACATTTTGGCTCTCTGATCTTGCTACGAGTCCACCTATACGAGTCGTAGTGCAACTTATGACTCGTAGGATGGCCTCGTTGTGTTGACCTCCACTTAGCAGATTTTTGAGTTTTTGGTCTTTGTTTCTTGCTATGACATACCTTACAACTCGTAGCTTTGGGTAGGACTGGTAGGTGAGCTCGTATGTCCTATGATTCAGCAAAATCTACAACTTTTCTTCAAAATCATGCCAACCTTACTTTTTCTGTAAGAATAACACAAAGCACATAAAAACCATAAAAAGTTGCATTAAGAACTCACAAAATCCTTTGTTTTAGGCATCAAATGTGCTGTATTTTGATAGCACATCAGTAGGTGAAGATCTGAACCATTATATCAGAGGTTCCCTCTTGAGTTGAAGATCCTGAAGGAAATAGTGGACTTGAGAGGTTAGATCCGTGGTGGAACCAATTTGTTCTTTACCCGGTAGGTATGGAACGGTTGTGCCAACATCAGTGGGATTATTGTACAATTACTGGCTTATAAGTGATTGTCGTCAGATAAGAGAAACTCCCAATTTAGTCCCACACTGATGGTACTCTTAGTTGATTTGATCGGCTAAGGTTTGACTGGTACTGATGGGACATTTGTCTACTCTTTTTTCTTGATTTAGATAGAAAATTGACATTCTGATTGAGTATCTTATGAGTTGATGTTATTCTATATTTTTCTGCTTTTATCTATTTTATTCATCCATTTTATATACTCATACATTCCACGTACTGACGTCCATTTAGACTGTATCATTTTTATGATACAGAGGCAAGTACTAGAGATCGTCAACAAACGCATTATTGAGGATCTATTGTAGTCAGCTGAGTTGGTGAGCCCCCTTTACTTTGGAGGACACTTATTTTATTTTCATATAGCTATTAGAGTCAAACATTAAACTAGATTTATTTTGAGTTAAGGTAGCCATGGGTCTTTTATTGGCACCAATAGATAATGATAGAGGCTTCATAAACTAGGGTCAAGTTGTTGATTTGAGATTATGTCTAGCTAGTTCTTTCAGAGTAGCCTGTTTTATTTATATGCTTTGTGACTTAGATTGCCAATCTTTTATTACCATAATCTTTCTCTAATTTATTAGTTATGGCAAATGAATAAATGTGATGAGGCCAAGTGGTTCTCTTGGGCTTTAGCAATAGTCTTTGAGTGCTGGTCACATCTAGGGTACCCTCTCGGAGCGTGACAAACTTGGTATCAGAGCACAGAGTTCAAGTGTCCTAGGGAGTCTGTGAAGTCGTGTCTGGTAGAGTTCTTTTTATTTGTGTGAAGCGTCCCACATCCATAACATGGAGGCTATAGGACATTAGGAATGGTTACACTTCTTTCACGTTCTGATTCGTGCAATAGAGTTAAAACTCTATAAAGCTTTCTTCTAATTCGTGTTATACGTATTTGCAGAGTTGTGATCATGCCTCAAAGAAGAGCTGTTAGAGGAAGAGGGCATCCTGTTAGATAGAATGCTAACCCACCTGAGCCCGAGGGGCATGATGAACCCATAGGTCCAACTATCCCTTCTGAGCAGCCCACACAAGCTGAAATTTCCAATGCTGAGCTTCGCCAGGCTATCCAGTATCTAGCCTCGGCTGTCACAACAGCTACTGTGAGATAAGGAACAACTAAATAAGATGCATAGGACACATCTAGAGTCCATGAATTCTTGAGGATGAACCCACCTGAGTTCATAGTGTCTACATCCAATGAGGATCCTGAGGACTACGTGGATGAGCTTCAGAAGGTGTTTCAGGTGATGCACATGGCTAGCAATTGATAGAGTTGAATTGGCTGTCTACTAGTTCAAAGGTGTGTCCAAGCTATGGTTTGATCAGTAAAAGAAGGGTAGAGGAGAGGAAGCCCCATTGTTGACTTGGGCAGTGTTCAATGAAGCCTTCTTTGGGTGTTTCTTTCCAAGAGAACAGAGGGAGGCCAAGGTATGAGACTTTTTAAATCTAAAATAGGGCTCTGTTACTGTGCAAGAGTATGGGCTTAAGTTCACCTAGCTATCCCACAATGCTCCTTATATGATTGCTGATATCAGGGGGAGGATGGAGTTCTATGTTAATAGGCTGAACAAAGGGCCAAAGAAAGATGTAACGAGAGTTATATGCTAGTGAGCGACATGGACATCGGGAGGTTGTTAACTTATGTACAATAAGATGATAAGGAGAGACAATATGACAAGGAAGAGTACCGAAATAAAAGGGCTAAGACATCCAGCCATGAGATTGGAAAGAGGGGGAATATGAATGGTAACAGATTTCAATAAAGGCCAGCACCACCATCTACTAGTACACCTGTACCCATAAACCAAAATGATCAGAGGTCTCAGAATTTTGGAGCCCAAGGATCTAAGTCACATGTTAGTATGGCTCAAGGTTCATAGGGTGAGTCAACATGTGGTAAGTGTGGCAGATTACACTTCGGTAGATACCATGACCGGACTGATACATGTTTCAAGTATGACCAAGGGGGTAACTTTCAGAGAGAGTGTCCTAAGTGGCTGATCGAGCTCAATCTTCTACACTAGCCCCACCAACTAGAGGAACTCGTAAAGGTGCTATGTTAGGTGCAAGCAATGTTACAAATGATTTGTGTGCCGTGGGTAGTCGCCAAGATCAGGAGAACTCCCCAGATGTTTTGATGAGTATGATTCGAGTCTTTACTCTTGATTGCTATGTTTTGATAGATCTTCGTAGCACATTGTCATTTGTTTCTCCTTATGTGACTATTAGATTTGATAGTACTCCTGAGAGTCTTCTTGAACCTTTCGATGTTTCTACTCCAGTTGGTGAGTCTATTCTAGTTGAGAGTATTTATAGAGATTGTATAGTGTCCATCCATGATAAGGATACTTTTGTTGATTTGATTGAGTTAGAGATGATTGATTTTGATGTGATTCTTGCCATGGATTGGCATCACGCTTGTTATGCCTCCATTGATTGTTGATCCCGAACCCTTAAGTTCCAATTCCTGAATGAAATGATTTCAGAGTGGAAGGGTGATTTTGTTGCACCTAAGGGAAAGTTTATTTCCTACCTTAGGGCGAGAAAGCTAATATCCAAAGGTTGTATCTATCACCTCATGTGAGTTAAGTCTGATGCTATTAAGCCTCCTACTCTAGAGTCAGTCCTGATTGTGAATGAGTTTCCTAAAGTATTTCCTAAGGATCTACCTGGAGTCCCTTCTGATAGGGAGATTGACTTCGGGATTAATGTTCTCCCCGATACTCAGCCTATCGTAATTCCACCTTATATGATGGCCGGCGCTTAGTTGAAAGAGTTGAAAGAGCAATTGAGAGATTTGTTAGAGAAAGGCTTTATTAGGCTGAGTGTTTCTCCTTAGGGTGCTTCAGTCCTATTCATGTGAAAGAAATATGGATCTCTTAGAATGTGTATTAATTTTAGGCAACTGCACAAGGTTAGGATAAAAGAATAAATATCCTCTCCCTAGGATAGATGATCTGTTTGACTAGCTTCAAGGTGCCTCTTGCTTCTCAAAGATAGACCTCAGATCTGGTTACCATCAGTTGAAGGTAAGGGACAACCTTTAGGACTAGATATGGCCATTTTGAGTTCTTGGTCATGTCCTTTGGGTTGGAGAATACACCTGCAACCTTCATCGACTTGATTAGTAGGGTTTTCAGACAATATCTTTATATGTTTGTGATCATGTTCATCGATGATAGTTGGGTGTATTTGAGAGATGGGGAGGAGCATGCCAATTACCTTAGAGTTGTCCTCCAGATTCTTAAGCACTATGAGTTGTATGCAAAGTTCTCAAAATGTGAGTTTTGACTCAAGTCGGTGGCCTTCCTAGGCCATATTGTTTCAATTGATAGTATTCGAGTAGACGCCCAAAAGATTGAAGTGGTTAAGAACTGGCCCAGGCCGACCTCTCCAATTGACGACAGACTATTACTATAGATTTGTTAAGGGATTTTCTTCCCTATCTGCACCATTGACTAAGTTGACTCAGAAGAAGGTCAAATTTTAATGGTCCGATGAATGTGAGAAGAGCTTCCAAGAGTTGAAAACTCGACTGACTACTACACCAGTTTTAACCTTGCCTGATGGACATAAGACTTTGTGATATCTTGTGATGCGTCAAGAGTTGGATTGGATTGTGTGCGGATACAGAGAGGAAAGGTGATAGCCTATGCTTCCAGACAACTTAAGGTTCGTGAGAGAAACTATCCAACCGATGATCTTGATTTGGCAGAGGTGGTGTTTGCAATCAAGATTTGGCCCCACTACTTGTTGGGGTGCATGTGGATGTGTTCACTGACCAGAAGAGCCTCCAGTATGTCTTCAGTTAGAAATAGCTCAATCTACAACAAAAGGAGATGCTTGGAGTTGCTCAAAGATTACGACATGAGCATTCTCTACTACCCAGGTAAAGCCAACATTGTTGCTGACATTCTTAGTAGAATGTGAATGGGTAGTACGACCTATGTCGAGGAAGGAAAAAAGGATTTAGCTAAGGAAGTGCATAGATTGGCCTGATTGGGAGTTCAGCTTGAAGAGAATGATGTAAGAGGAGTCAATGTCCAGAATGGGTTTTTTCATCTTTAGTGGCAAAGGAGAAAGAAAAGCAAGAATAAGATCCTGTCCTACTTCAATTGAAAGAAGCTGTCCACAAACAGAAGGTGATGGTCTTCTCCAAAGAGGGAGATGGGGTGTTGAGATACCAGAGTAGGGTTTATGCACCAGATGTTGATGGTGTTCGAGATTGAATTATGGATAAAGCCCATAGCTCTAGATATCCATTCATCTTGGCTCTACAAAGATATACCATGACTTGAGGAACTCTATTGGTGGAGTGGAATAAAGCGGGATATTTGTCACAACCCAAGCCTAAGGCCTAGACGTGACACGACAAATGGAACTCGAAGGGACCCAAACAAGCCTCTTAGCATATCAGTCTCACGTCCTTAGTCATGGAAGCAAAATAACAACAACAAGAGATATAGTAACAAGAAAATCGGGAGTAAGGGAAGTCTTGATATTCATAAAGTGTAAAAGAGTCAAACTCATAGCATAAGTACATCATAATACCCAACAACCCTCTAACATGGAATGGAGTGGGGGCCAAGAAACTTTTCAGGCTCACCTTCATAATAGCTAGTGTTCAACATAAAGAAGTCTCAAATAGCAAGAGTAATGTAGATAATGTCCTCGTACTTGAGGACTCACTAATGCTTATCTCCGAAATACCGAACTAGCCACCTGGAGAATGGTCAAAAGGAGCTTCAGTCCCTACATAGTAATATCATGTAGGCATAGAGTATACGTTAGTACGTTTGAATGTACTAAGTATGGAGGATGCAATGCAACAAAACATGAGCCAATATAGTCTAAATGCATAATTGTCACGATCCATGCCTAGGGCCTAGACGTGCCCGACGAATGGGGAACCATAAGGAACCCCAAACAACCTCGTAGCATATCATTACACATCCTTGGTAACAAAATCAATGCAAAACAACGTAAAAAACATAAATAAGGGGAATTGGGACTATGGGAGAGACTCATATTTAAATAGCTTGAATATCATAAGTCAAAGCTCAAGCATGATACATAACTTGCCCAACAACACCTCTAACATAGGACTTAACGGGGGCCAAGACAAGCAACTGGGCTCACCCTCAAAGTAAAAGTATGCCAAAAAGAAGGATAATCTTTAATATATAGCTTAAAAACATAGACATTGCCCTCGCACATGAGGACTCACCAACTAGCTTAAATGGATACCACTAACCACCTGGAGGAGGATGATGACCAAATGAAGCTCTGGTTCCTACATGGTAACATCATATAGGCATAGAATATGCGTTTAGTACGTTTGAATGTACTAAGTATGTAGAATGCAATGCTACAAGAGATAGGCATCATAATCAAAATGCATAACAATAGGCAATAGGCATAATATAACAATATTGCATGGATGATCAATGCTTAAGTAAAACATGCTTAAGTAACTCATGCTTATATAGATAGCATATGTGTAGAAAAGACCAAGCTAGATTTCTAAATGTACAAGCCTTTGGTAGGTTAGTGATGATGCTGCCCCATCGCTTAGGTGGATGAGCGCTAAACCTCATCTAGGTTGGTGATAATGCCTCCCTATCATCATGGTGGATGACTACTAAACCTCGTCTAGGTTGATGAGTACTAACCCCCATCTAGGTTAGTGATGATGCTGCCCCATCACTTAGGTGGATGAGTACTAACCCTCATCTAGGTTGATAAGTACTAACCCCCAACTAGGTTAGTGATGATGCTGCCCCATCACTAGGTGGAGAAGTTCAAACCCTTTACTAGGTTATTCGGGCGCTTAGACTCCCCGGATTGGGCATGGTCGAGTTCTACACTTTACATAGGATTCATCATATGGTAATATGCAATAATTCATATAGGAATAATCATATAAATAAGCTCATTTTGTCATCATAAGATCATTCATATCATATCTCATTCTTAAGACCTTCAATTCCTCAATAAACCATAACTTGACATTTTATCAAACACTTTGGGGATGTGTAGTGGGGGTAAAAGACCATGCAATTTAGAGATGAAATCATACAAGAAAATCTATAGTAAAGCAATCAATCAACACCTTGCAACACCCCCCAGACATTCATATCAAAACCCCTCATCAAACCTTACAGTAGATCCAAGATATACAACTCACAACATAGAAAAATAGTCACAACTTTACATAGCTTAACATAGTTCATAAACATGTTCATACTAGTAAACCCATTTGTAAAATAAACTTTAAAAATCATGAAATTTAGGAAAAAGGAATCTTGGGTATCATAGGTGAAAGAAACCCATGAAAGAAACCCATATACCTTAGGTGTAGAGTTGCTTGGAATTGAGATTGAGAAAAATGGAGTCTTGGAAATGATCTTTGAATCCAATCTTGTTCTTGGATTTCCTTGAAATTGAATTAGGGCTTGATGGAGGCTTTTGAGAGAATTGAGAGTGTATTTGAGATCAGAGTAGTGAGCTTGAACCTTTTGAAATATTGTTTAGGTCTTTTAGGAAGGTTAAGATAGCATTGGATGTCTAAAAAGGGCATTAGAGTAATTAAAATTTATGGAGACGCCATAAGTGAACGGATGGAAAAATTGGCAAAGTGTCATCCCACTGGAGACTTCACTAGCCTTGTGGCACTCTACGGGTCATGTGGAGTGCCTGTGCGAAGTGCCTAAGTGAAAACAAAATTGGAAGGTGGGAAACTTGGAAAAAAGTTGACGTTTCATCACTTTGACGGACCACTTCATGGATCATGTGGCGTTACATGGACCGTGTACTGGTCTGTCCCACCTCACTTAGGCAAAGATAATGTTTCAAGCCACCACATGTCCAAGTTCCATGGGCCTTCCCACTCCACACGGCCCGTCAACAGTGCCCGTGGCACCACCCGTAGCCACATTTTCTCCAATTTTCAACAAGTGCCCTTTGGCACACCTTGTGGCCATCCCCACGGTCAATGGTGTGCCACACGGCCGGTACCACTGGCTGTGTCACCTTCTGTAGTGCCAAAAATGGCCTTTTACAACCCCATCTGCCCCAAACGACCCGTCAAAGGCCACACTGGCCGTCAAACGGTCCGTGTGACAACACTGCATGGGAGGGCCTCACGAAAACGATCATAACTCCTTCATCCGAACTCGGAATGAGGTGAAACCAAGTGCATTGCGAACCTAACTCAAAGGTATTTCATTGAACATATTTTAGGACACCCAATTCCTAATTCTTAAAGAGTTATTCTAGTTTAAAGTTGATCCCTGTATGAAACAACACCCAAAACTCAACTTGGAGGTAAGTCTTTAACTCGTTTAGGTACTAGGAGTCTCCCATGCATCTAGTACACCGCCAACCTCATCCAATGAGGCTTGAAACATGTGTATACAAGAGCATAAGGTTATGGGGTATCACAATAATCATAACAATGGATACATAATCTCAATATGAAACGCATGATAAATGCTCATGATAAAAGATGCATGTAAATCATTCATCTTGCACAATAAATATAACATGCACATATGGGAAGTGACCTCAACTGACATAGACCAAGTAATTATAACTTAGAATCCAAGGCATGACACCCCCTTGGTAAGGTGGATGAGCATGATACACCCCGGCTAGGTGTGGTCTACTGGCCAAGGCAAACCAAACATGATAACATAACTAGATGGAGCCACTAATATAGCAAGGCTAATAATCATAATCCTATGGTGGTAAATAGTTTAGAGACTAAATACTTTATATAAGGACCCCTTGAGTCGAGACTCCGTCTTAAGCCTCAATCCGTGCTAAGTCAAATCCCAAGGAATACTTGAAATAACCATAACTTGTACTACTTGTAAGACACATGGAAACATGATATGAGTAGCTCCTGAAACATGCTTGACCTCTAGTAGTGAGCCTAATTTGAACACGAGAGTAGATCATAATCACGCATGAACCCTTTCTTTAACATGAATGATCACAAGAGATAAAAATCTTGAAATAGGTCGTAACTTGATACTTGTAAAATCATAGATGCATTTCATGAATTCAATACATACTTGAAAGCCCTTAATCATCATAAAGTCACTTGACTTGTAAATCATGAAATAGATCATCAATAACTTGAATATTCTTGACTTAGAAATTTATGAAATACATGGTGGGTTCATGATAATTATTCAAAATCATGCAATTCAAGAGTGATATAAGATGAGTAAACTTAATCCAAATCGACCCACCAACATATAGTAAAATCCTCATGTAAGGTACCATGAAATCCATTACAAAGGCTAATGATAATTCATAATTTCATAGCTGAAAACGTGTGTAGTCTCAATAGACAAAATCAATTCATGATATAAGCTTGAAATAAATAGTCATGCATAATCAATCAATATTTCATAAAACCCCAACATAATATATGTTCTTAATCCATGATAAGAGATACCCATAGGTAATACAACTTGAAAACATGCAATTATCGTAAAAAGGGAAGGTAGGTCTCCATGGGTGAAAGGGACCCAATGGATGAAACCAACATACCTTAAACCTTGATTTCCTTGCAGTGAACTTTGAGTGGTTTTAGAGCTTGAAATGAATCCTTGAGTTCCAAAGTTGAGCTTAAGATCCTTAGAGTTGAATTAGAGAAGTGATAGAGTCTTAGAGAGGTTTGCGAGAGGGTTTTGTGAGTTATAGAGTTGAAAAATGGGTAAGTAAGGGTGGTTTCATGTTTTAGCACACATGGGGCTATTACCCCAATGCCCTTGGGTGCATAAGAAAAACTAGGGAAAATATTTTAGTAGTCCGCGTCCAGTCCGCAATGTGGACCAAATGCAAAAGAGGAAATTATATTGCTCCATGGCCCTGGCGCATCATGGCTAGAACATGAATGATCTTTGGAAATTGGAAATTAGCAAAAATTATTTTTCGTTACGGGTCCTCTAAAATTTGGTTTATACCCATTTCCCACTCAATTTTGCCCCCAAATGAGAATATGAAGTTGGATTTTTAATATCATGTATGGATTTTGATATATATAGAAACTACTATTATGGGCCATTCTAAAGCACATTTTGGAGCGTTTCAATATTGTAGAGTTTGTTTCAGAGTACTCGAATGGTCAACAAGTTAAAGTTGAGCATCAAAGTCCATGTGGATTGGCGAGAACTTTGAGATTCCTAAATGGAAGTAGGAGTTGATTAACATAAACTTTATTACCATTCTATCGAGGTCTCGAGAGTAGCAGGATTCTATATGGGTGATTATGGACTAGATAACCAAATTAGCTCACTTTTTAGGAGTTAAAACAACTAACACTGTACAGGAGTATGCCAATTTGTACATCTGTGAGATTGTGAGGTTGCATGGGGTTCCCTTGTCTATCATCTCAGACAGAGGAGCTCAATTCACCTCCAAATTCTGGAGATCTTTCTAGAAGGGATTGGGTACTAAAGTGAATCTGAGTACTACCTTTCATCCCTAGACAGTTGGCCAGGTAGAGCATACCATTCACATTTTGGAGGTTATGTTTGAAATCTTGTGTCCTTGACTTTATAGGAAATTGGGATGACCACTTGCCATTGATTGAGTTTGCATAAACAATAGTTACCATGCAAGTATTCAGATGGCTCCCTGTGAGGCTTTGTATGAGAGATGATGTAGGTCACCAGTTGGGTGGTTTGAGGTTGGGGAAGCCTAATTGATTAGACCTGATCTTGTCTATCAGTCAATGAGAAGGTAAAGATCATTAAAGAGAGGTTGAAGATTGCACAGAATCGCTAAAAATCGTACACCGACGTGAGGATAAGAGACTTACAGTTTGAGGTGAATGATTGGGTACATTTGAAATGTCACCCATGAAGGGTGTCATGAGATTTGGTCCCTATGAAATTATGGAGAGAATTGGGAAGGTTCCTTATGGGTTGGAATTACCTTCAGAGCTATACATGATTCATCTAGTATTTCACCTCTCGATGTTAAAGAAATGCTTGGGAGATCCTACCTTGGTAATCCCTGTTGAGTGTATTGGAGTGAAGGATAGCTTGTCCTATGAAGAGATTCTAGTCCAAATCCTTGATCATCAGGTCTGAAAGTTGAGAACCAAAGAGATTGCCTCAGGCAATCTCATGTGGAAGAATGAATTTGTTGAGGAAGCCACGTGGGAAGTTGAGAAAGAGATGAGAGCTAAATACCACATCTATTCGTGCCTAATGATGAGAATGTTGAAAGTAATTTCCTTACCTTTGATTTGAATTGATTTGTCTATCCTTGAGTGTATGTGTCTATTCTTGAGTCTGAATAACGATTGTTTAGATGGTTGATGTGTCTTGAGTTTGATTGGTTGAGTGTTGCGAGGAGCCTTGATTGTTATTTGTGCCTTAATATCCATCTTTACTCATCATTTGAGAATGAATGATTCCAAGGGAAAGATGATGTAACATCTGGTAAAATTACCAAAATACCTCTAAAGGAGAGATGAGCGTATAACGCATCTTTCCAAGCTCCGATGGAAAATCCAAGGCTGAAAATGCGATCCACATGAAAAATTGTATGCGAAAATGGTCTTGGCTGATTTTAAGAGCAATCAGATCGAACTATAATTTTTTGATGCGAAAGACAATTCTAGAATAAGTATGCGATAGGCCCCCAACGCGGACCTGCCGACTTATACTTAAATGTAGTCCCAATTTTTTCTATGGGATTAGTGTCACGATGCAAGCCTAGGGCCTAGACATGACATGGCCAAGGGGGAACCCGAAGTGACCCCAAACAAGCCTCTTAACATATCATTACACATCCTTGGTCCCGGAAGCAATAAAACAACAATAAGAGATAGTAAAAAAAAGGAATACGGGGCTATGGGATATCCTCGATACCATAGGAACATAACAAGCCAATAACATAGCATTAACTTTTCATAAGGTTACAACAACACCTCTGATACATAGATGAGAGCGGGGGCCAAGACAACATTCTGGGCTCACCCTCATAGTCAAAACCATACAATTAGATAGTAAGAGTCTTTACATAGCATAAGAATAAGGGATATCGTCCCCAAAGTTGATGACTCACCAAACTTGCTTTGAGAAGATAGTACTAGCCACGGGGAGGATGAGGATGATCGTGAGGAGCTCGGTCCCTACATCATAACATTATGTAGGCATAAAGTATGCGTTAGTATGTTTGAATGTACTAAGTTTGTAGGATGCAATGAAACAAGAGATAGGCAATATAGGCATAATGCAATATCATAAGCAATGGATAGCATAATAACAATAAGACATGTATGAATGATGCTTGAAGTAAAACATGCTTATATAGAACATATTAGATATGTAAAAAAAGACCAACATTATGATGGATTGTCATACCCTACCATCCATAGTGATTGAGGTATCAACCCCTCAATTGGTTGATGGCTGTCTCAGCCTACCATCCATGGTGATTGAGGTATCAACCCCTCAATTGGTTGATGGCTGTCTCACCCTACCATCCATGGTGATTTAGGTATCACCTCGTCAACTAGGCATGGTCAACTTACAATACTATAAGATACTTCTCATGGAAACATCACATATATACCTTTTTTTCATCATCATAAAGTCATTCAAGTCATAGGTCATGCAATGGATCATCAATTGTTCAAGAACTCTAAATCGGAAATTTTATCAAACAATTGGTGGGTGTGTAATGGTAATCTAAAACCATGCAATTCAAGAGTGAAATCATGCAAAAAAACTTGAAATAAATCAACCCACCAATACTTGGTAATACCCTCATGAAATGTACATTGAAACGCTTCATCAAATCTCAAGATAGATCATGGATTCAAAGCTCAAAACATGCTTAAACAGTCACGCTTTTATGAAACCCCAATGTAGTTCATAGTCAAATTCATAGTAAGTAAGACGCATAAGTAAATAAACTTAGAAACATGAAATTTATATAGAAAGGAAGCTTAGGCACCATGGGGTGAAAGGACCCAATGGTTGAAATCCACATACCTTAACTTTGGAGAATTCCTTGAAGAAGATTTGAATGGAGACTTGAAGCTTGAGTAAATTCTTTAAGATCCAAAATGAGATTTGGCACGTGAATTTTGGGTGAAATATTTGTCGAAGTATTTGAGAGAGTATTAGGGAATGCTTGTATGATATGATATTGAAATATGACTAAGTATAGGTACTTTACGCATGGGAAGGTTTAGGCCCAAGACCCAAAAGCCATGGACTGAACAACAAAAACAGGGCAAAATTAACACTGATCCGTGCCCTGGCTGCGTCGCGCCAGGGGCGCGGATCAACACTGGATAAGAAAATTTTTGGATTTCGAAATTTTGATATGGTTGCTCTAAAATTGGGGTTAGACCTATTTTCCACTCAATTTTGTCCCCTGATCAAGAATATGAAGTCAGATTTTCGATATCACTCACTGATTTTGAGATATATGAAAATTCTAATTATGGGCACTTCTGAGGCAGATTTTCGGACACTTTTTGGGGTCATTTCAATATCTCCCCCTTGGGAACATTCGTTCCCGAATGTCAATGAGACGTACATAAGAAGGATAATCATGAAGATATCAGCCCCAACAAGAATACAAAAATGTACTTAAACATCATTTTCAAAAATCTCAACATAAGTGTCAAAAATCACCATGAACTTGTCAACATAAACATGAATGCGTGCAAATGACATAGGGGATGAAACATAAGACTTAAAATCACATAAGGGACTTGGAATTAGTATCTTATGCTTGAGTAGAATGGAAGAGATAGGGATATCATTTTTGCATGTATGCCTTGGCCTCCCATGTAGCACTTTCAACTTGTTGAGTCTCCAAAAGACCTTAACGGAAGCCACATCCTTGTTCCTCAACCTCTTCACTTGTCTATCCAAGATCTCTACTAGAACCTCTTCATAGGTCACGTTATCTTCTACAACAGCCACAACATCCAATGGGTCAATAGCATTCGGGTCACCTACAAATTTCCTCAACATAGACAAATGAAAGACCGGATGAACCAAGTCCATTTCACTAGGCAACTCCAACTCGTAGGCCACCTTACCAATCTTGGACTCAATTTACCCTTCTTACCAAAAAGAACCCCACCCTTCATGGGTAAGACCTTCAAATAGACCCAATAAAAGTTTTAAATTCAAGCCCCTTTCTCTTAATATCGACATAGGACTTTTGATGACTTTGGGCTGTTTTCAACCTTTCTCTTATCAACCATTCCTTCTCCATAGCCTCCATAACCAGATCTGGACCCAACAAAGCCAGTTCCCCTACCTCAAACCATCCAACCAGGAACCTACAACGTCTACAATAGAGAGACTCAAAAGCAGCTATAACAATGCTAGAATGATAGCATTGTTGTAAGCAAACTCAATCAATAGAAGATGATCATTCAAACTACTCTTTAACTCTAATATACAAGCTCTAAGCATATCCTCAAGAGCTTGGATAGTTCTTTCGGCTTGGCCATCCATTTGAGGGTGAAAGGCTGTACTAAGCTTTACGTTGGTACCAAGACCTCTTTGGATGGACCTCAAAAAGTGTGAAGTGAATTGAGCACAACGATCCGATATGATAGAGAAAGACACCCCATGCTGTCTTACCAATTCATGAATGTACAACTTTGTATAATCTTTGGCACCATAAATAGTCTTGAATGGTAGGAAATGACCCAACTTTGTCATTCTATCAACCACAACCCAAATAGAATCAAAACCCTTTCTAGTCTTAAGCAACCCAACCAAAAAATCCATGTAATTTCCTCCCACTTCCAAGTAGGAATTTCCATATCTTGGGTTAGGCCACCTGGCTTTTGGTGTTCGGCTTTAATTTGTTGGCAACTATGACAACCGGATACAAATTTGGAAAAACACATCCCTCAAATCTCTATACATCTTGGTAGAAAATGGGTGAATAGAATAGGAAGAATTATGAGTCTCGTCAAGAATCTTCCCTCTTAAGCCATCAACACTAGGCACATGCAACCTACCTTGGTACCTAAGGGCACCATCTCCCCCTTAGGAGAAAACCTCCACCTTGCCATCTCTCACTAAGGCCTTCAATTCTAATAAGGAGGGGTCAAGATCTTACTTTAGTTTTACCTTATCAACCAAGGAAGATTTTGAACCATCAACAACCACAATACCACCATTATCAACCTCTTCAACCCTAACCCCCAATCTAGCCAACCGATGAACCTCCCTAGCCATCTCTTTGCCCCCATCATCAACATGAGCTAGGCTACCCATAGACACCTTACTCAAAGTATCAGCCACAACATTAGCCTTATCGAGGTGATAATGCACACTCATATCATAATCGTTAAGGAGTTCTAAGCACCTTTTTTGTCTCAAGTTGAGGTCATTTTGAGTGAACACATATTGGAGGCTCTTATCATTGGTAAACACATCAACATGCACCCTATACAAATAATTATGCCAAATTTTGAAATCAAATACCACGGCGACCAATTTAAGATCATGAGTAGGCTAATTCTTTTCATGCACCTTAAGTTGTCTAGAAGCATAGGCTATCACCTTACCATTTTTCATCAAAACATAATCTAAACCAATCCGAGAGGCATCATAACACCCAACAAACCCTTTCAACCCTTCCAACAGAGACAAGATAGGAGTGAAGATAAGCTTATTTTTCAAGGTTTGGAAACTCTTTTCACACTCATCGGTCCACACAAATTTAGCCTTCATTTGGGTAAACTTATTCACAAACCTCTAGTAATAACACACTAAGCCCAAGAAGCTTCTAATATCCAATGGGGTCAAAAGTCTAGGTCAATTTTTAACCACCTCCGTTTTCTTAGGGTCCACCTTAATACAATCCCCCATCACCACATGACCTAGAAAGGCAACCTCTTTCAACGAAGATTCACATGTCTCATACTTAGAATACAATTTCTCTTCCCTCAATTTTTGTGTCACCACCATCAAATGACCTACATGCTCATCCTTACTATGAGAGTAGATCAAGATATCATCAATGAAAACCACAACAAACAAATGAAAGTAGGGTTTGAAGACCCTATTCATAAGATCCATGAAGATAGACGTTGCATTGGTCAACCCAAAAGACATAACCACAAATTCATAATGCCCATACCTAGTTCGGAAGGCCGTCTTGGGAATGTCATACTTTCTCACCTTCAGTTGATGATACCCAGACCAAAGATCAATCTTAGAGAAGTGACTAGCCCCTTGAAGTTGGTCGAATAAATCATCAATCCTTGGTAGAGGGTATTTATTCTTGACAGTGACTCTATTAAGTTGTCGGTAATCAATACACATTCTAAGAGAATCATCCTTCTTCTTCACAAACAACACTGGTGCACCCCAATGTGATTGGATAGGCCTAATAAAACACTTCTCTAACAAATCCTTTAATTTCTCTTTCAACTCCTTCAACTCCGCCAGGGCCATATGGCAAAGAGGAATAGAAATAGGTTGAGTGTCGGGTAGGATATCTATGCCAAAATCTATTTCCCGTTCGAGAGCAACATCGAGAAGCTCACTAGGAAAGACATATGGGAACTCATTAACCACCACAACTGATTCTATGGGAAGGACTTTAGACTCCACATACCAAGCACTCACAAGATGATAGAGACACCCCTTAGAAATCAACCTTTTGGCTTTAATGCAAGAGACAAACCTACCCTTAACCACCACATCATCTCTCCCACTCAAGGATGGGTTCATTTGGGAATTGGAATTTGACCCTACGGGTTCTACAATCAATAGAGGCAAAATATACATATAACTAATCCATCCCAAGAATGACAGCAAAATCCACCATATCCAACTTAACAAGATCACAAGGAAATATTTTATGCCTGATGCAAACAAGACAATTTCTATAGACCTTTCTAGCAACAATAGATGTACCAATAGGAGTAGAAACCTCATAAGACTTGCACAACATTTCGGGTTCAACATGAATCATTTTGGCAATGAAAGGAATAACAGAAGAAAGAGTAGCACCGCGGTCTATCAATGCATACACATCAAAATCAAAGACTTTTAACACACCAGTGACGACATCGGGCACCTCTTCAACCCCTTGTTTTCCTTGGAGTGCATAAAACTAATTGTTCCTTGGGGCACGATCTTGTTGGACTCCTCTCCCTAAATGAACCGCATTAATATCCCATCCTTGTGGGAGAACATCTTTACCCTTGTGTTAATTCCAAGGATAATCCACCTTCTCGTGATACACTTCTCCACAACTATAACTAGCATTGGTGTCCCTCAAACATGGGCCATCATGGCCTCTACCGCATCTTGGGCACATAGGTCTAGGGACCACACGATCACCTCCTTAGGGTCTTAAGTTGTCATGAACAAATCTACCACTAGGAACATGGGAAGATCCTTGGCCTTGGTGAAACCTGCCACCCTTGGGAGTTTGAAACTTACCATCAAAACGGGCCCTCTTGGAGTCGCTACTCCTCTTCCTCAACTTCTCCTCTTCCAATTGAGTGACCCAGATTTTCAAGTATATAAAAAAACATGGATCCAACAGATTTATTCATTACTACTACATACCATATTTAGGCCACCCTTTTGAGTTGGTACGTCGCCAACTACGCCTTCTCTTCCGATCCAATTCCCATGATAGCCAACACCTTGTATATCTCATCAATAAATTCTTGAGGGTCCTCATCCACTTTAAACCCATTGAACTTCGGTGGTTTCATCCTCATAAAGTCCCTCACCCGAGATGCCAGAGTAGGAGCATGAGGGGCTTGGGTCCCCTTGGTTGACTTGGTTAGCTATGGCTTGAGCTAGCAAAGTGAGAGCATCTAAGAGCTCTCTATGAGCCGGTTGTTCTTTGGGAGTGCTGGCTCTTCTTCCTCTTGTATTAGCCATGATCTAAAAATGGTAAAGAATATTTGTCAAAGGGGAAACCTTACCTAAGTTCTATAGAATGACATAGTTCATGAAGAAGGGAAACATTTCCTAAAATGCCTCATAGCCTCTTGCTCATAGTCGTGGTGCACTTCACAATAATGAACAAGACTCTCATCGACATGGTGTGTTGGATGTCGAGGACTATTAATAACCTAGTGCTCTGATACTAAGCTTGTCACGACCCAAGCCTAGGGCCTAGACATGACACGATGAATGGGGAACCCGAAGGGACCCCAAACAAGCCTCTTAGCATATCATTACACATCCTTGGTCGCGAAAGTAATAAAACAACAATAATAGATAGTAAAAAAAAGGAATACAGGGCTAAGGGACATCCTCAATACCATAGAAACATAACAAGCGAATAGCATTAAATTAACATTTCATAAGGTTCTAATAACACCTCTAATACATAGAAAGGAGCAGGTGCCAAGACAACTTTTCGGGCTCACTCTCATAGTCAAAAGCATACAATTAGATAATAAGATTCTTTACATAGCATAAGACCAAGGGATATCATCCCCGAGTTGAAGACTCACCAAACTTGTTTTGAGAAGATAGTACTAGCCACAGGGAGGATGAGGATGATCGTGAAGAGCTTCGGTCCCTACAAGGTAACATTGTGTAAAGCATAGAGTATGCATTAGTAAGATTGAATGCACTAGGTATGTAGGATGCAGTGCAACAAGAGATATGCAATATAGGCAAAATGCAATATCATAAGCAATTGACAGCATAATAACAATATGACATGTATGAATGATGCTTGAAGTAAAACTTGCTTATAAAGAACATATTACATATGTAAGAAGAGACCAACATTATGATGGATTGTCATACCTTACCATCCATGATGATTGAGGTATCAACCTCTCAATTGGTTGATGACTGTCTCATCCTACCATCTATGGTGATTGAGGCATTAGCTCCTCAACTAGGCATGGTCAACTTACAATACTATAAGATACTTCTCATTAACACAACACATATATACCTTCCTTTTTTTCAATTAAATATTGGCCAGGTGGCCCTTTTATTGCATTACTAAGATGAACAAAATGTTAGGTCCATTACAAAAATTAGGGTCCAAGCCCCAAGCGCCTCCTTTCCCGACCTTAAAATAACTCTTGTTGTACCTACTTCCTAAAATATGTTCCTTCAGCTTCTATGGCGGCGTGCATCGATTTGCCGTACTTGTGTTCGTATTAGTCTTGATCTTGGTTCTTCTGTACATATCTTCATCCCCACTCTTTTCCACTAGTTTTTTTTCAACTTATTTATGTGTAGGTATGTAATCCTTGTGTGCTCAGCCTTCCTTGCAGTGCTCCTCCATGGAACTCCGCCAACACAGAGAAAAAGTTCTTGTTCTCTGTCCAAATGGACATGTAAGATTCCTTTCCTCCATTCATTTCACCTTTCTTATTGGTTGTCTGAACCCACATCTGAACAGGAAATGGAACCTTTATTGCTCTTTCGAACTGGGAGACCCTCCTTTCACTGGATAAGTGTTCCTGCCCTGACATCCTCCTTTTTGATATTTTTGTCCATAGGAGAACTGTTTTTGCTTTGATGTTTTGGGCTGTTTGACTGTGACGACCCTCATAGCTATCTTTTTGTATATTTGATGTATTTTTGCATAGTCCTTGGTTGTAACCTGTAAATACCCAGTAATGGTATCTACTTCATGGCTTTTGTACAAATCCTCAAAGTGGGGATCTGTGTCTTGTCAATATTTAGAATTCTCCTAGCCTTAGAAGGTTGCTGTGTAAATAAATGATACTGCAACTTCTTTATATTTTGTAAATGCTGCATTAACTATGCAATCTGCTAGCTGATTAGCTTCTCGATATATATGAGTTAATTCTGCATTTACTTCCCACATGTTTTTCTATATTTTCTCAATCTTTGTTACTAGTTCCCATGGAATTCTCCATTCCCCCTTGATTATGTTTTTAGCTTCCAGGGAAACTATTTGTATGCACACATTTAGAAATTTGTCTCAAATAGTAGATTAAGGCCATTTTGATAGCTACGACCTCAACTTGTATGTTTGAGGCCACTCCAACTCCTTGAGCTTCTCCATAGAATAGGTTCCCATTAGCCCTTCTTATGCATGAACCATAAGCATTCAACCCAGGATTCCCCCTACTAGCTCCATCAGTGTTGCAAATAACTCCTTCCCATATTGCTGGCTTCCAAAAAACTTTCAGATAGAATAATTTAGGCCTTTAGTTGCTTAGGAAACCGTTAACTCTCCCTATTGAGAAGGGATTTCCTTCAGAGCAGGAAACAGAGTCTTGATAACTTGTGCAATCTGCAATTGGCACAACATATTCATCCAGTTATAAGAATAAGTTCTTCCATTCCTATGGGCATTTCTTATCTTCCACAACTGCCACATGATGATAGTTGGGATTTTTTCCATGACCTTTCTGAGTTTGTACAACCCTTGGAATACCCAACATCTATATATGTACCTTCCTTTTATCATCATAAACTCATTCAAGTTATAGGTCATGCAATGGCTCATCATTCAGTATAGGTACTTATACGCATGGTAAGGCTTAGGCCCAAGACCCAAAAGCCTTGGATCGAACAACAAAAACTAGGCAAAACTAACACTGATCCATGGCCTGGCTGCGTCACACCAGGGAGCTGATCAACACTGGATAAGGAAATTTTTGGATTTTGAAATTTTGATACGGTTGCTCTAAAATCAGGGTTAGACCCATTTGCAACTCATTTTTCCCCTGATCATTAATATGAAGTCGGATTATTGATATCACGCATGAATTTTGAGATATATGAAAATTACAATTATGAGCACTTTCGAGGCACATTTTCAAGCACTTTTTGCGGTTGTTTCAATTAGAAAACTCGATGCGAACATTTTTGGCAAAATTCTTAGAAAATCCACCCAGTTCGCGTCGCAGACTAGGTACCTTCGAGGCAAAGTTTTTTTTTCTAGTTTCATGAGGGGAATTCCAGACTTTTTGCAACCCTTCATAAACTTAAACACGATCTAAATGGGTCATTTGTGCATAAAAAGGGTTTTAATTCCTATTTCTAAGTCTTTTCAAAGTTTTTAACAAAGACTAGGGCTAAAGAGAAGAGAAGAGTAGCGAGAATTCAAGAGATTAAAGAGAATTTTTACGAGGTTGATTGTTGAAGCCTTATACCAGGTATGTAAGGTTAAACTAAAACATGAGATTGCTCTTCCATGTGCCCCTATTGATGGTAATTGAAAGATTGTGAGTATAATGAGTCTCCATGCATGTTTCTTAAATGTTTTCTTGTAAATTATACTTATTATGTACTCTCATATGTTGATTATCATCATAAACTTGATTTCATGAATTAAATACTTTCATGAATCATTGTATAAACCCTACATGTTATTTTATGACGAATGCATGAATGAACCTAGGGATTGAGTCTAGAGCCTTGACTTGAGAATGTTGATTGTGATTGTGATGTGAGTATGATGACGAGTTGATTGAGCTTGATGGTCCTATGAGTGTCCATACTTGAACTCTAGAGATTTTGTCTAAATGACTTTCTCCTATGATTGATCTAAGCCTTCAACTATTGAATGAGAATTGAGTTGATGAGATGATTGAGATGTTAGGTCGAAAGGCCTAAATAAGTTGAGTTAATGAGATGATGAGTGTCTCTATGAGACTAATTGAGATAATTGATTGAGACAGATGATCTTGTGAGCATTGAATCTTAGGAGGAGTATCAAGCACCGACATGAGTAAGAGTAAATCTAACTCGCACTCATTAACTATGTCGCCAAGCGTGGGTGAGGATTGAACCATTATATCAGAGATTCCCTCTGGAGTTGAAGTCCCTGAAGGCAATAGAGGACTTGAGAGGCTATATCCCTAGTGGATCCCGTTCGTTCTTTACTTGGTAAGTATAAAAAGATTGTGGCAGCATCAGTGGGATTGTTATACTATCACTTGCTCATAAGTGATTATTGTCGGATAAGAGAAACTCCCGTATAGGTCCCATACAAATAGTACTCTGAGTTGATTTGATCCGATGAGGTTTGATTGGTATTGATGGGTCATTTGTCTACTATTTATTCTTGCTTTAGATAGACATTTGACATTCTGATTGAGTATCTTATGAGTTGATGTTATTCTATATTGTTCTGCCTGTATCTGTTTCATTTAACCATTTTGCATACTGTAACACCACCTAATTCCTCTTTACCTAATATGGAGTAGATGCACAGAGGATGCTGAGAAAAGACAAAGAAAAACTACAGAAGAAGGTTCATGAGGGCCATTTACGACTCATAGACAAGCTTACGACTCGTAAAAGCCCCAGATGACTTGGTGAAATTTTCTAGTATGAGGCCTATATATGAGATGTTATGAGATGTATGAGGCCTATACATGAGATGTTACATGACTCGTAAAGTATTCCATGACTTGTAGAGTGGTTTCATAAATTGACGGTCCAAATATCAGGTTTTCAGTATCTTGAATTACGAGTTAGCAGAAGACTCGTAGAACATTTTATGACTCCTAGAGGAGGTTTCATGACAAATTCCAGTAGCTCAAATTTCAGGACCCCTAGTTTACGAGAGGTCGACTATGACTCATAGAATGATCTACGGCCCATAGTATGGGTCTCGTAGACTCAGGTGGTAGTTTTCAATGAGGGATATTTTCATCTATTCTGATCCTTCTTTAATTCAATCCTTGGTCTTTTATACTTGAATAGAGCCTTTAGACAGAATCCTAGGTGTATTATTTATTATTCTTCACCATGAGGGTTTCTTAAGAACACTAGAGGAGGGAGAAGAGCAAGAGTTCTTGATTATATCCCCAAAGATCGATTGGAGTTTGATTGTTTCTTCTATCCCCAGGTATGTAAGGCTCACTAAAGTGTGGAACTACCTTCATCCACATGTCCCTTTCATCTTCTTGAGTCAAGATTTTTGGAAAAAGAATTAAGATTTGGAAAATCTATTACTCTAATGCTAAATTCTTGCATTTATTATGAATTCTCCTGATAATGTATGATGTACTTGCAGCATTGCATGATTTTTGCTATGAATTAAGGTAAAGTTTATTACTTCATAATATGAATCCTGATTTGCATAAATATATTAAATTCTATGCATGTTACAGAGTTGAGGTTGAGTTTGAGTATCTGAGATGAGTAATTTGAGTATGATTGAATATGAGAAGCTTGTTGCATTTAGTAACATACATTACTATATATGACTATCTTGCTTGCACCTACATGATGAGTCAAATTGACTGAGTCTAAATGACCATATGAATCTGAGTCCAGTTTGATTGTCTGCATTGATTAACTGAGTTAATGAGTAATTGAGACGAGTTAAGATGAGGTACTCAATGAGGTTGAGATTTGACTTGATTGACTGAGCATTGAAGATTAAGTTGTTTAATGAGTTGAGAATGTTTTTAGTCTTTGGAAGAGTGTCAAGCACTGAGCTAGGAGTGAGCAAACCTCTACATTAACCCACAGAACTGCATTTCCAGCGTATGATAGTTTTGCAGCTCGTTCTGGAAACTCTCATCTCAAAAGTGGATATTTACTACGGATCCAAGAGTGAGTTGATCGTCCTTTTCATGAAAAGTTTAGGACGGGCAACACAATGGCGTCGTCTTCATTGTACATCACCAAACTAAAGATCATAGGAGTGGATGTCGGTTAAGAGAAACTCCTAAGCAACCTTGACTGAGCATGATAATTTCAAACTAAGTTTATATCTACTGAGTATATTTTAAAAGCATGATTTACTTAAATTTGCATGTACTGAGTTGAGCATGAGTTGTTGAGTCTAGATGAGGGAGTTGAGCCTTATTTTCTTGAGCTATTTTATATACCAGTATATTCTATGAACTGATGCCCATTTGGACCTGCATCATTTTATGATACAGATACAGGTGATAGAGGACTTCAGTCCGTGCACCGTTAAAGTCTAGATCAGTGCATTCCAGAGTTGATGAGCCTTCCTTGCATTCCCAGAGGATCCTTTTTAGCTTTTACATCCATTGAGTATTTAATTTTCTTTGATTTGGGGTATCCATGGCTTGTCATGACACCATCTAGATTGTTGACTAGAGGCTTCATAGACACTGAGTAGAGGATTTTGTTGAGCATTTTCTATTTCCAAACTTATTCATTGGAAACTCTGAGTTAGTAGAGTAATTGTAACGTCCCCAAAAAGTGCCCCAAAATGTGCCTTTGAATAACCATAGTATTAATTTTCATATATC
Organism: Solanum medicagineum; assembly: GCA_026153255.1. Classification (NCBI taxonomy): domain Eukaryota; kingdom Viridiplantae; phylum Streptophyta; class Magnoliopsida; order Solanales; family Solanaceae; genus Solanum; species Solanum medicagineum. The sequence goes on along the minus strand of JAPFFP010043308.1, from coordinate 9,530 downwards.
TCAAAATCCATTCGTAATTTCAGAAATTCGACCTCATATTTGTGATCAGGGGGTATAAATTAGGTAGAAAGGGGTTTAACCCCGATTTAAGAGCCAAAGAATAACAATTTCAATTTTTGAAAGTGCGAATTTCAGTGAAGTTTTTGCGTTGCCTCTACGACGCGCCAAGGGCACGCTTATGAAAATTTTTGCCTCTATGTCTCTCCACGATGCAAAGAGATGTATTTTCCCTAGCAGTGTTTTTCCTGTGCGGCCCAAATATTCTGAGTGTTGGGCCCATGTTTTCCCAAGCGTGTTTTTATCTATACTTTGCCAAATTTCACCCTTATATCATATAAAACATTTCCTAATACTCCCTAATTCACTTAGCCATATTGTCACTCCAAAATTCAATACTCAAAACCCTTATCCGAAACTAAGGATTCTCTTCAAGCTTCAAGCTTCTATTTTCAAACTTTATCGAGAACTTTTCCAAAGCTAAGGTATGTGGTGTTGAACCATTGGGTCCTTTCACCCATGGTGCCTAAGTCTCCTTTTTACTAATATTGCATGATTTAAGTTGATTTTACATGTGAGTCTTGTATATTGAGAAATTTACTACACAATGATTTTAGTTCATGAAAGTATGACTGTTTTATCATGTTTTGAGCTCTAAATCTTGGATCTAATGTTGGATTTGATGAGGGTTTTTGATGTGAATGTCTTGGGGGTGTTTCAAGGTGTTGATTGATGATTTTACCAAAGATTTTCTTGCATGATTTCTCATGGATGATGGTCACTCTCCAATGAGAAAGCGGTCGCTATCAGTAATTAACCTAACCGATGTTAGGGTCGAATCCACAGGGAATACAAGGCTTGACTACAAGATTTCACTACTAATCATTTCTAGTATCTATAACCACAATCTCTAAATAAGGGGTGGGGGATTTGTGATTCAAGACCAACATAATTAAACACTAATTAAAATTTAGGACAACACTCAATTTTGGGGACATCTTAGGAATTGTGTTTCCGATGGCTCGTTGACTCAATTACCCTAGGTAACATGACTTTGATCGGTGAATTGCATGCAGGACGGTAACTTAGGTTCTTCCAGCCCTCTTGTGAAGGTGAAATTTCACCATAGCGCCTGATCGGCCACCATGGTGTGCCAACTAACTGTTACCTAATGTCCTAGTCAACCTTCACTTGGTCAGGTTTGGTCGATTAGACAGGAAAACATCAACCGAATCCTGTCATCTACTTCCCTTTTCTTATTCATCACTACCTTGGTCGGGATCGTGATAGTAGGCAGGGTTTGCTGTTGGCCACCACCAAACAACATTAATCATGAAGGATAATAAGCAATACATGCAAAACTCCAATCATAGACATGCACAAAACCTAGGTCATCGCAAGTCAACTACCCATGGTTCCCACAAACCCAAGTTGTGGGTGTTTAGCTACTTATGGCTAAGATAAAACATACAAACATGCACATAATAGTCATAGTTGAGAGTTTCCAATAACAATGGAGAAGATAAGCACCACAAGTTTCAAACCCACAACTTGATTGATCAACCATGAGTACAAAGCAAGATTTGCAATCCCCAAAATAGGTTTCCCAAAGAGAATAAGAATCTACTCTAAAATCCTAAGAAAAGCTTCAAAATGTAATGAATAATTCTCTATTATTCGAACTCTCTTCCAAAAACCTAACTTAAACTATTTATAGTATTTACAAAACAACCCTAGAAATTATGCAGAAAAGACAGCTGGCATCTGATATATTTTGTAGTTACGACTCGTAGGTTGGCCTACGAGTTATAGTCGAGGTCCCATATCAGGTTCATGGCATCTTGGACTGAACTGTTACAACCCATAGGTACGAGTCGTTACTCGAGCTATGACTCGTATGTTGGTCTTGTAGTATTGGTCTTCAATTTTTGGTCAAACATTTTGGCTCTCTGATTCTTGCTATGAGTCCACTTATACGAGTCATAATACATTATGACTCGTTGGCTGGGCTCGTAGTAATGATCTTCACTTGGCAGAATTCTGATTTTTGGTCTCTGATTATTGCTACGACACAACCTACGACTCGTAGTGTAAGCTATGACTCGTAGCGTAAGCTACGACTCGTAGGTGGACTCATATAACCTATGATTTAGCAAAATCTGTAACTTTTCTTCAAAATCATGACCACCTAGCTTTTTTGCAAGATTAACACAAAAACACATCAAAACATTAAATAGTCGCTTTAAGAACTCACAAAATCCCTTCTTTTAGGCACCAATTGTGTTGTAACTTGATAACACATCAATTTCATCTTCAAATTGCATGGTCTTTTACCTCCTCTGCACAACCCCAAGGTGTTTGATAAAATGTTTGGTTATGCTTTCTTGAGGAAATGAAGGTCCAAAGTATGGGATATCATATGAATGATGTTATGATGATGAAATAAGCTTATGTATATGATTATTCCTATATAAGTGTTACACTAGAGCATATGATGAATTCTATATAACGTGTGGAATCAACCATGCCCAATCAGGGAGGTTTTAGCACCCGGATAACCTAGTGAAGGATTTGTACTTCACCTAGTGATGAAGTGGCATCATCACTAATATAGATGGGGTTTGTACTCATCAACCTAGGGAAGGCTTTGTACTTCTCCACCATGGTGATGGGGCGGCATTACCACCAACCTAGATGAGGGTTAGTACTCATCCACCTAAGTGATGAGGTGATAACATCACCAACCTACCAATGGGTTCGTACTTTGGAAATTTAGTTTGGTCTCTTCTACAAATATGATATATTATATGAGCATGGATTACTTAAGCATATTCTACTCATGCATTGATCATACATGTCATGTTGCTATATCTTGCCTATTGTCTATTGTTATGCATGTTGATGATGAAACTTATCTCTTGTGCCTTGTATCCCACATACTTAGTAGATTCAAAATGTACTAACGTATACTCTTGCCTATATGATATCACCATGTAGGAACCGGTGCTCAAGTTGATCATCCTTCCCCTCCACGTGGCTAGCCGGTGCTATTCCAAGCTTGTTGGTAAGTCCTCCATTTCCAGGACCTTAGTCTATGATTCTTATTATCTATGTATGGAGACACTTTTTTATGTTCTACTTTGACTATGAGGGTGAGCCCGGTTACTTTTTCTTGGACCCCGCTCTATATATGTATTTAGAGGTGTTGTTGTACAAGTTGTCTAATTATGATATGAGCTATGACTCCTTGTCTTGATGTTGATGTTTGGTGAGCTATCCCTTAGCCCCTTTGGCCCTTATGCTCATTTTATGTCTTTTACATGCTTTCGTGACCAATTATATGTAATGATAAGTTGAGATGCTTGATTGGGGTTCCTTCGGGTTCCCCATTTGCCGTGTCAAGTTTAGGCCCTGGGCTTGGGTCTTGACAATTATGGTTATTTTGATGATGTATATCTATTTGAGTATTATTCTTCCACCGTCGAGTTTATGTGACGATAAATGCATGTGTTCTCTTAGGCAATCGACAATAATTCTTGAAGTGCCGGCCACACCAAGGTTACCCTCCTGGGGCATGACACATATTCGTACATTCCACGTACTTACGTCCATTTGGACTGCATTGTTTTATAATGTAGAGGTAGATGCTAAAGATTATCAACAGGCATATTATTGAGGATCTATTGCAGTCAGCTAAGTTAGTGAACCTCCTTTACTTCGGAGGACCCTTATTTTATTTAATCAAGCTATTAGAGTCAAATATTAGACTAGCTTTATATTCGGTTGAGGTAGCCATGGGTCTATCATTGGCACTAATTGATCGTGATAAAGACTTCATAGACTAGATTCGAGTCTTTGATCGGAGATTATGTTGAGCTAGCTTCTTTCAAACTAACCTATTTTATTTATATGCTTTGAGACTTAGATTGCCCATGTTTTATTATCATAGTCTTTTGCTGATTGATTAGTTATGATGAATGAATGAATATGATAAGGTCAAGTGGTTCGCTTGGGAACTAGCAATAGTCTCTAAGTGCTGGGCACGTCTAGCATACTCTCTCGGGGTGTGAAAACTACTCCATCCCTTGTAATTAAACAACTACCATTATATTGTAATATGAAATGCAGTCCTAAAACAAGATCTACATTTATATTTAAATTCCTTACCAGATCCTATCGACTTTGTAAGTTGGTTTGTAAAATTTACTATATATAATTATGAAACTAATCTGGGCTTTATCCAAGTTCTATCTATTTGCATTGCTGCAATTGGCTTATTTAAGATTTTTATTAGATTTGGTGGTATTATTTTCTTGTTTATTATGCACCCGATATATCCTGTGTCTTCTAATGCTAGAGTCTCTATCTCTACGTCTCTTATCTTGAGCCTCGCTAGTATTTTTACTGCCGTAAATTTTTCATCTTCATTACATATTAAAGCTTCACATGAAAAAATGTTCATTAACTCCATCTCTATGTTCATTGACTCAGTTTCTTGTGTAGATTCTGGCTGCCAGTCTTCGTCCACTTTTTCTTTTCCCTTTTCGATGGCTCTTATCCTTTGTTCTAGCTCATTTACTCTAGTTTCTAATGTTATTATTCTTAGAGTCGTGGTCTGATTTCTTTCTTCTTTGTATTCCTCTTCTTTTATTATCTTGATTTTTAACATGTCTTCTATACATGTGATGCATCCTTCCATATAGCAGAATTTACATTTGCACTTTTTCTCTACTTGGGTACCATTTACATATTGTAATTGATTACTATATATCCCTTTGTTCCTTTCAAATTCATTACATTCTTGCAAAACATTTACCGTTGTGCTTGCTTGTATTTCTTCTAAATCTATGTTCTCCATTTTTAGTCCTATTTCATTTATTAATTCTTCTTGTTCTGAGTCGGAAGAGTCTAATTGTGGTCTCTTAGCCAGTCCTATACTAACAACAAAATATATACTTTCACTATCTGACATATATTCATCCACATTTATTAACGTTTCTTTAAAATCTTCTATTAGTTGTGAATTTCTAGTTCGACTATTATTTCTCTTTGGGCATACATTTGCCAAATCTTCTATGCTACCACAAGTAAAACATTCTAATTTATTTCTATAATTTATATCAGTTCTAGATTTTCTAAAGTGTCTATTTCTCTCTAGATATAGTTTTCTAGGTGATGACTTTCTTAGGTAGCATTTTCTTTTATTATATGTATTGCCATAATGTGGTCTACTTCTTTTATAACATCTTTTTTGATTTTGGTCTTTATCGTAGCTTTGAGTAGTATATATTATGTTTTTGTAGAAACTCATCTCATTTTGCTTTAATTGCTTTTGAATCTTTATATTTATGCATTTCTCGATTAGTATTTCCATTACATTTTGCACCCTATGTCCTATTGACCTTTTGATGATGTTCACGCTCCAATAAGAAAGTGGTCACTGTCAGCAATTAACCTAACCAGAGGTTAGGATCAAATCCACAGGGAATACGGGGCTTGACTATAGAGATCCACTACCAATTATTTCAAGCATCGATTACTGAAATCTGAAAATGGGGGATTTTCTTTGTAACTAAAGAATAAAAATAAAAACTAAACTAACTATGGAGGAAGACACTCAAATTTAGGGACAACTTGGGGATTGTTTCCCCATGATTCATTGACTCAATTTCCCCAGACAACACAACTCTAATTGAGAATTCGCATGCAGGACAATAACTTAGGTTCTTCTAGCCCTCTCGTGAAGGTGAAGGTCAAATTTCACCATGGCGCGTGGTTGGTAACCATGGTGTGCAACTAACCATTACCCATTGTCCCAGTCAACCTCCCCTTGGTCAGGTTTGGTTGATTAGACGAGAACACATCAATTGAATTCTTTCATTTACTTCCCTTTTCCTATTTGTCACTAACTTTGTCAGGATCGTGATAGTAGGTGGGGTTTAGTGTTGGCCAACACCAAACAACAATCAAAATAAAGGAAAATAAACAATACATGCAAAACCCCAATCAAAGAAATGCACAAAGTCTAGGTTATTTTAAGTCAACTACTCATGGTTCCCACAACCCTAAGTTGTGGGTGCTTAGCTACTCATGGCTAAGGCAAAATCAATAACAACGCAAACAGAACACATAGTTGAGAGTTTTACCCAAGACAATGATGAACAAGAACACCACAAGTTGCGAACCACAAGCTTGGACTAATGAAAGATGAGTACAATGTGAGTTTTGCAATCCCCAAAAGTGGGTTTTCAAAATTAAAAGGAGAATCCACACTAAACCTAGAAAAACACTAAAAATATTCAAAGTGTTCTATGCTATATTCAATGTATCACGACCGAGCCTAGGGTTTAGACGTGACACGGCGAATGGAGAACCCGAAGGAACCCTAAACAAGCCTCTTAACTTGTCATTACACATCATTAGTCGTGGACGCATATAAACAATATAAAGAGTAAGAAAAGGGGGCAACAGGACCAAGGGAAAATCTTGCATAACATCGTAATCAAGAGACAAGAGTCAGGCTCATATCGTAGATACATATCGTGTCCAACAAACAACTCTAATACGTAGATAAGAATGGGGGCCAAGAAAAAGTAACCGGACTGACCCTCATAGTCAAAATAGATAATAAAGAAGAATGTATCAATACATAATAAGATTAACATACACTAAGGTCCCCAAAGTAGAGGACTCACCAACTAGCTTAAGTAATATCGAACTAGCCACGTGGAGAAGGAGGATGATCAACTTGGGCATGGATTCCTACATGGTGACATCATGTAGGCGTAGAGTATGTGTTAGTATATTTGAATGTACTAAGAATGTAGGATGCAATGCAACAAGAGATAGACATCATAATCAAAATGCATAACAATAGGCAATAGTCATCATATAACAATATGGCATGTATGATCAATGCTCAAGTAAAACATGCTTAAATACTCATGCTCATATAGGATATCATATGTGTAGAATATACCAAGCTAGATTTATAAGGTTCAACCCCTTGTTAGGTTAGTGATAATGCCGCCCCATCACTTAGGTGGTGAAGTACTAACCCTTCACTCGGTTGGTGATAATGCCGTCCCATCACCTAGGTGGAGAAGTACAAACCATTCCCTTGGTTGATGAGTACAAACCTCTATATCAGTTAGTGATGATGATGCCCCATCACTAGGTGGAGAAGTACTAATCCTTCACTCGGTAGATGAGTAAAAAACCCCATGTCGGTTATCCAAATTCTTAGACCACCAAGATTCAGCATGGTCTAATGCAACACTTTATATAGTGTGTATCATATACATAAGCTCATTTCATCATCATATATTCAATCGTATCATATCTCATGCTTTGGACCTTCAACTCCTCAAGAAACTACATCTGGACATTTTATCAAACACTTAGAAGGTGTGTAATGTTAGTGTAAAACAATGAAATATAGAGATGAAATCATGCAAGAAAATCCATTGTAAAACCATCAATCAACACATTGCAACATCCTCAAGAAATATACAGCGAACCCCTCCTCAAATCTTACAATAGATCAAAGATTTATAGCTCAAAACATAGCAAAACAGTCACAACTTTACATAGCTTTAACATAGTGTGCAATGAATTTCATAATAATCAAGACCCATTTCTAAATCAACTTTGAATCATGCAATTTGAGTAAAAGGAGGCTTGGATATCATGGGTGAAAAGAACCCATGAAAGAAACTTACATACCTTCTCTTAGAGATGAACTTGGTGAAGATTGTAGATGGAGACTTGAAGCTTGAAGAAGAATCTTGAAGGAAAACCCTAGCTTAGGATGAGGGTTTGGGACTTGAATTTGGAGAGTGAAAATATGGCTAAGCGTTTGAGTGAGTATTGGGAAATGTTTAGGATGATATGAGGGTGAAGTAAGGCTAAGTATAGGTAAAAACATGCTTGGGAACACTTAGGCCCAAGACTTACAAGTCTTAGACCGAACTAGAAAAACAGTCCCAAATAAAGCTGAGGCGCGCTGTAGAAGTGACGCGAACACCTCACTGAAAATTCCACCATGGGATTTTCGAATTTTGATACGCTTTCTCTAAAATTGGGGTTAGACCTTTTCTTCACTAATTTTTACCCCCTGAACAGGAATACGAAGTCAAATTTTTGAAATAATGAACGAATTTTGAGATATATGAAATTTAAAATTTTGGGCATTCCGAGCCACATTTTTAGGCGCTTTTAGGGGTCGTTTCAATGTCTCTCCCTTGGGAACATTCGTCCCTGCATGTAAAAGAGATGTACATGACAAGAGTGTATAAACAAATTAGCCCCAATAAGAATGAAATATCACATTTAAAACACCAATTTCAAAATCTTAACATACGTGTAAAATCATCGTAACTCGCCCACTTAAATATAAATGCATATGAATGACATGGGGGCTTCAACATAAGACTTGTAATCACATAGGGGACTTAGAATTAGTATCTTAGGCTTTAGTGGAGTGGAAAAGATAAGGATATCACTTTTGCATGTCTACTTCGGCCTCGCAAGTAGCACTTTCAATTTGTTGGTTTTTCCAAAGAACCTTAACGGATGCCACCTCCTTGTTCCTCAATCTCTTCACTTGCCTATCTAGGATCTGAACCAAAACCTCATAAGTCAAGTTATCCTCAACAACATCCACAATATCAAGAGGCACAATAGCATTAGGATCAACACATTTACTCAACATAGAGACATGAAACACCAAATGAATCAAATTCATTTCACTAGGCAACTTCAATTCATAAGCTACCTTACCAACCCTCCTCAAGACCTCATAAGGACCAACATATCTTGGACTCAATTTCCCCTTTTACTAAAATGGACAACACCTTTCATTGGAGAAACCTTCAAATAAACCCAATCATCCATTTGAATTCAGGGTCTCTTCTTCTCACATCGATATAGGATTTTTGACGACTTTGGGCCATTTTCAACCTTTCCCTAATCATCCTAATCTTCTAAAGAGCCTCCATAACTAGATCCAGTCCCAATAAGGCCACCTCTCCAACCTAAAACTAACGAACCGGTGATCTACAATGTCTCTAATAAAGAGCCTCAAAAGGAGCCATACCGATGCTAGAGTGATAACTATTGTTGTAGGCAAACTCAATCAAAGGAAGATGGTCATACCAACTACCCCTCAACTCCAAAACACAAGCCTTTAGCATATACTCAAGTGTTTGAATGGTTCTTTTGGCTTGGCCATCCGTTTGGGGATAAAAGCCCGTACTAAGGTGAACTTTTGTACCAAGAAACCTTTGAAAAGACCTATAAAATTGTGAAGTGAATTGTGAACCACGATCTTATATGATAGACAAAGGAACCCCATGCAACCTCACTAACTCATGGATGTACAACCTTGCATACTCTTCAGCCCTATATGTGGTCTTAACTGGTAGAAAGTGAGTCGATTTCATCATCCTATCAACAACCACCCAAATGGAATCAAAAACTTTTCTAGTCTTGGGCAACCCAACCACAAAATCCATATTAATCACCTTTCACTT
>JAPFFP010043307.1:0-13345 GCA_026153255.1 Solanum medicagineum | reverse complement strand
CTTATTATTGATATGCTTCGAGTCTTTTCCTTTGATGTTTATGTTTTACTTAAGTCGAGTATGACCTTGCCTTTTGTGACCCCTTGTGTGGTTAAGTTTGGGATTCTCCCCGAACGTCTTCTTGAGCCTTTCAATGTCTCTATTCCTGTCTCTATTCCTGTGAATCCATTATTGCAGAGAGAGTCTATAGATATTGTACAGTTTCTATCTATCATAGAGACGCCATGGTTGATTTAGTTGAGTTGGACATGGTTGATTTCGATGTTATTCTACATATGGACTGACTTTATGCTTGTTATGCCATAATTGATTATAGAACCCGAGCTATCAAGTTTCAGTTTCCTAATGAGCCTGCCATAAAATGGTAGGATAGTCTAGCAGTGCCTAAGGGTCATTTTATTTCCCAACTTAGAGCCTAAAGGTTAATTTTCAAAGGGTACATCTACCACATTGTTCTAGTTAAGGATACTGGTGTAGAGCTACCATCCCTCTAGTCAGTTTTTGTCATTAATGAGTTTCCTCAGGTCTTTCATGATGATTTACCAAGAATCGCTCCCGACAGGGAGATAGACTTTAGAATAGATATTTTCCTAATACGCAACCTATTTCTATTCCGCCAGATAGAATGGCCCCAGCTAAACTGAAAGATCTCCTAGATAAGAGATTAATTAGGCCGAGTGATTCACCTTGGGGCACTCATGTGCGAAAAAATGATGGTTCCCTTAGAATGTGTATTGACTATAGTCAATTGAAAAAGGTCACAACAAAGAATAAGTATCCTCTACTAAAAATTGATGGTTTGTTCAACCAACTTCAAGGTGCCACTTGTTTTTCAAAGATAGACCTCAGATTAGGATAGCATCAGCGAAAAGTGAGAGAAAATGACATCCCAAAAACGACCTTCAGAACTCGTTATGGTTACTTCAAGTTTATTGTTATGTCTTTGGGCTTGACTAACGCACCTACAGCTGTAGTAGATCACATGAACCAGGTATTTGAGCCATAGCTAACATGTTTGTTATTGTGTACATCAATGATATATTGGTCTATTCCAAAAACAAGGAAGAGCATGCCAACTATCTCAGAATCGTTCTTCAAACTCTCAAGGATAGGGAGTTGTATGCCAAATTTTCGAAGTGTGAATTTTGGCTTGCATCTGTGGCATTCCTAGGCCATATTATCTCTGCTGAAGGTATCTGAGTTGATTTTCAGAAAATTGAGGCAATAAAGAATTGGCCCAAACCCATATCCTTGACTGTATAAGGAGTTCCTTTGATTTGGCTGGTTACTACAGAAGGTTTGTAAAGGGGTTCTCAACCCGATCATCCCCACTGACTAAGCTGACTCAGAAAAATGCTAAGTTTCTATGATTTGACTCTTGTGAGAAAAGTTTCCAGAAATTGAAAACCAGGTTGACTACTGCTCCGATATTGTCCCTACCTAAGGGAACATATGGTTTTGTTATTTAATGTTATGCGTCTAGAGATTGACTAGATTGCGTATTAATGCAGAAAGGTAAGGTTATAGCTTATACTTCCAGGAAGCTTAAGATTCATGGGAGGAACTACCCCACTCACGACTTTGAGTTGGCAGTCGTAGTGTTCGCTCTCAAGATTTGACGTCATTATCTCTATGTAGTGCATGTGGATGTATTCACTGACCACAAGAGCCTACAGTATGTTTTCAGTCAGAAGGGGCTAAATCTAAGGAAAAGGAGATGGCTTGAGCTGCTTAAGACCTATGATACGAGCATTCTCTACGACCAGGTAAAGCTATGTTGTTGATGCTCTTAGCATGTTGTCTATGGAGAGCACCGCCCATGTTGAAGAAGAGAAGGACTTGGCTAAAGAGGTACATAGGCTTGCCCATTTGGGAGTTTGTCTTGTCGACCCCAATAAGGGAGGTATCATTGTATAGAATGCGGCGGAATTATCTCTGTGGTGGAAGTAAAGGAAAAGCAAGACCAACAACCTATGTCACTTCAACTCAAGAAGGATGTGCATAAGCAAAAAATGTTGGTTTTGCCAAAAAGGGAGATGGTGTATTGGGCATCAAAGTAGATTATTTGTCCCGATGTAGATAGACTCCAAGACAAAATTATAGCAGAGGCCCACAACTCCAGATATTCAATCCATCCAAATATACTAAGATGTACCATGACTTGAGAGAAGTCTATTGGTGGAGTGGTATGAAGAGAGGTATTGCAGACTTTGTTTTGAAATGCCCAAATTGCCAACAAGTCAAAATTGAGCACCAAAGGCCATGTGTGTAGCTCAAAATATAGATGTTCTGGAGTGGAAGTAGGAGATGATCGACATGGACTACATTACAAGCTAGTGCAATCTCGCCTACAGCAAGACTCGATTTGGGTGATTGTGGATAGGATGACAAAATCAGCTCACTTATGCTAGTTAGACGACTGATACAAAAGAGGATTATGCCAAATTGTATATTCGTTACATTGTCAGACTTCATGGGGTTCCCTTGTCCATCATCTCAGATAGAGGAGCCCAATTCACTATCCAGTTTTGAAAGTCATTGCAGAAAGATCTAAGTTCAAAAGTGAATTTATTACTGCGTTTCATTCCTAGACTGACGGGCAGGCAAAGCATATAACTCAAGCCTTGGAGAACATGTTAAGAGTCTGTATCATCGACTTCAAAGGTAATTGGAATGACCACTTGCCTCTTATTGAGTTTGCATACAACAGTTCACATTCGAGTATTTATATGGCTCCTTATGAGGCTCTTTATGGGAGGAGACATAGATTGCCCATTAGTTCAAAGTAAGTGAGACTAAATTGATCGGGCCAGACTTGGTTCATCAAGCAATGGAGAAAGTGAAAATCATCCACAGAGGTTCAAAACCGCACAAAGTCATCAAAAGTCCTACACTTATGTTAGGAGAAGGAACTTAAAATTAAGGTGAATGACTGGTTGTATTTGAAGGTCTACGTATGAAGGGTGTCAAGCATAGTCCCCATTACATTGGTCCTTATCAAATTATGAAAAGAGTAGGTAATGTAGCCTATGAGTTAGAGCTACCCTCAGAGTTACGGCCATTTACCCCATGTTTCATATTGATGCTTAAGAAGTATTTGGGAGATCCTTCACTCGTTCTATCGAAAGCATTTGGGAGATCCTTTACCTATGTGCCTTCACTCTCATTAACACTTAAAATTCTTGGAGAGCAAGATTGGAGAGGATAAAAGCTAGGATTCAAGGGTTTCTACAAAGGTCCAACATCTAAGTTCCACTTTTATTGAGTTTGAGTTGAGTTTAGCCTTTGTTTCTTGAACCCAAATGACTTAATTCTTCGTTCATTGAGTTCTATATAACTACGCATGGAGATTGTTACTGTTTCTACATCTATATAACTATGCATTGAGATCACTACTATTTCTACATCTTAAATTCTTGAAATTGTTGTTCATAGTTACATTCACATGAACCCTAATTGAGTTGATGATCATGGCCTTTAGCACATATCATTTTGAGTTAAATATTGATGGATTTCATGCATCGAGCAAAATTTGAGTTAAATTGATTTTTACATCTATTTTATTGAATCGAAACGAGTATGAGAGTTGAGCCTAAATGAGGTTTGAGAAAAGAGTTTTGGTGAGATATGAATGCTTTAAATAGCATACTTTAACAAAAGGGCATGATGAGTTGAGAAGAGTTTCAGCTTTGAGTGAAGACCAATGAGACTAGATGAGTTGATTTGAGTAATTAATTTACTCTACGAATATGAGAATAATGAAATATTTTGGGAGTAGTATTGAGCATCGATTTGGGTAAGAGTAGAAGCAATTCAAATCCCATGAACTACAGAGCCAGCGTAGAATAGGATCGTGTCGTTGGTTCGGGCGACTCCTCATTTGTCCCAAAACCAGACTTTTATTATGGATCCATTGAGGTGATCGCCCCTTACGCTAGCAAGGTATGGGGAAGCTATGGCAGCGACAGCACACTCGTTGTATTATCACTAGCTCATAAGTGATGGTTGTCAGTTAGAGAAACTTTCCAATGAGTAAATAATACTATTTTACTAAGACTGCATTTAACTAAGGTGATTAAGTATTGTTTTACTCTCATATTTGCATGCTTTATTTTGAGTTGAGAATTCATGTCTTGAGTATGTGCGAGTATGTTTCCTCTCAATAATTTTACATATCGTACATTTCATGTACTTGCGTCTTTCGATGCTGCATTGTTTTATGATGCAGATACAGGTACTACAGATCCTCAGTAGACACTCCCTTGAAGATCTATCCTTTCCAGATAGCAGTGACACCTCCTCGCCTTCGGAGGGATCCTTTTGTTTCTAGTTTGCTTCCTTATTTTGAGCAGTCCTTTTGAGGTAGCCACGGGCTTGTCTCGGCACTTTTCAACGATTAGTTTAGAGGCTTCATAGACAGTAGAATGGAGTCAATTTATTTCATTCAGAGTCTATTTTGATGACTGATTTCTTTACTAAGTTATAATATTGAGTTTACGATTTGTCTACAGTATATCAAACTGTTAGTTAATTATCACTGATGAGATTGAGATGCCCACTTCAGTATTCTTTTATGAGTTGAATCTTCCGTCTTGAGTTAGCCAGACCAAGGGTTCGCTCGGGACCACCAATAGTTTTCGAATGCCGACCACGCCTAGGATATATGCTCGGGGTGTGACACGTGCTGACTGGGAACACATTTTCTAGTTAAAACTAATAACCACAGTTTAAAATTCTTATTTCAGCAAAGTATCACCACTCCTATTCAACAGAGATGACCGGTTAAGTTACTTGGTTATGACTATGCCATTGCCTATAAAAAGGAAAAAGAGAATACAATTGCTGATACATTGTCCAGGAGAGTTGAGAAGATTCAGCTATGCAGCATTTCTGGTTTACACTCACTTTTGTTGGACGAGATCAAACAGTTATGGGAACAGGATCCTTATCCACGGGGCATTATCCGGACCATCACACCAAAGGAGCTCCTAAACCATACTATTAAGTAGATGTCTGGAATTCTTAGCAAGAAAGGAAGATTAACGATTAGTCATGATCGAGAACTCAGGCAGAAGTTGTTGGCCTTCTATCATGATAGCTCAGTTGGAGGACATTCAGGTAATCAAGCCACCTCACAGAGGAGAAGACAGGACCTTCATTGGAAGAAGATGAAGCAAGACGTATATACATTTGCGAGACACTCTGAAGTTTGTCAGAAATATAAGGGAGAACTGTAGCTTATCCTTGTTTAATGCAACCAGTCCCCATTCCTGAAGGTGTTTGCCAAGACATCTCCTTGGATTTTATAGAGGGTCCGTCCAAAGCTACTAGTAAAGAGGTGATTTTTGTGGTTGTAGGCAGGTCAAGTAAAGCTGCACACTTTATGTAATATTCCGGAAGTTGGAAACTCGGAATGAAGAAGAAAAGTCAAAATTTGACACAGGTCAGGAACCACGACCCCTTTTATACGAGTTGTAGATGGTCCCACAAGTCGTAAAAGGGTGCTTGTGGAACCTGTGGATCATTTTATCATCAGATTCAGAGCCATGCAACGAGACTATGGTTCATAGTTGGTTTTACGGCTCTTAGATCCAGTTCGTAGATGGAGATTCAGTAAGGCCAAAATTGACTTGACAGGACGAAGCATTTTTACGAATCGTGAAAGAGTTGATGGATCATAGTATGGGTTCGCAGAACCCACTGATGCTTTTGAAAAACTTTCAGGAAAATAAGGTTGGATTTACGAGAGGGTTCTACGGCCCGTGGATGGGACCACGAGCCGTAGAAGGTAGATTGTAGAAAAACCTCTGAGGCTCGAATTCTACCTTGATTTCCATGAAGGGCTTTCATGAATCGTGATCAGGTCTACAACCGTTAGAAGTCGGTCGTAGACCCTGTCCATCAGTTTTCAAAAAGGGGTATTTTAGTCTATTCCTACTATCCTAACCCCTAAACTACGGCGTTTTGACCCTATAGTTACCCATAATGTTCCCAAAACATACCATATTCACCTCATTCTCACCTTAAACTCCCAAACACTTAAAATTCTCTCAAGTTCTTCCTCCTTAAGCTCTATTGAACAATTCAAACTAGCGTTTCAAGCTTCACCACTCAATTCCAGATTTCTCCAAAAAATTTCGTCTAAGGTATGTGGGTATTCATCCATGAGTCCCTTTCACCCACAGAGCCCAAACAGTTCTCTCCTTTTTCATCATATTGCAAGTATGTATTGTAAGGGTTTCCATGACTCCAATTCGAATTGCATGAATCAGATTTTATCTTATGATTATCAATCTAATTATGCATGACTTCTCATTAATACATGATTTCAAGGATTTTTATGGAAGTTTTCCTACATGCTACCCAGGGTTAGGAGATTGATGATGGGTTACATTAATTATGATTCCAATTCCAATTAGGTAATGATTTCAACGAATCATTACCTAAACCCATGGATTATGTTCATGACAACTGTGAATTTATGAATGTCTATATGGGTCTCTTCAACTATGATTAAGTTGATATGTTTTCACATGATTATGCATGATTTCAATTCAATTACATGATTTTAAGATAATTCCCAATAGATTCATGCATGAGACTATATTTTCCAAGGATAAGTTTTGTGTTATGATAATGTATTTACAAGGCTTTTAACCAAGTCTCGTGAAAAGAAGGAAATAAGCTTTTATGATGAAATTTAAGTCAAGTATGAATGATGGTAGGTTTTCTCACCTAAGTATGAATGTGTAATGATGAAAGGCCTATAGTCACATTGCATAAGACAAGATTAAGGAACTATTCTATGACTATGCCTTATAATTAGTGAATGGGAAGTAGATATGGCCCCTCTCACATGACATGACTTTATGACTTATGATTTCTATTCCGTTGAGAGTTTACTTAGCACCGAGTAGACCTTGCGATAAAGGCAATCTCCCATAGTAGAGGTAAGAGACCCGTTGTAAGATCCTATTATCCCATAACTATGTGCCACCGTACGTTAAAGGATCACTTGAAGTAGAGGCTCGACTCCTTTAAGGGTCACCCATAGTAGAAGCTTGATCCTTTATGTAGCTTAGTGTATCCACATAGGCATAAAGGAGTCTACCGTGGCAAGCAGTCTCTCTCTTTCCTCTGGTGTATGGGGTAAACATCAGGATTCCATGTTATAGCTAGCATGATTTATGTCAATAAACGGTAGCTCTTAGAATGCTCCAAGGTTTTCCTTACAATGATTAACGATATTTCTCACAAGATTTATGGTTCTCACTATGACTCATGAACTCCTCAGAGGCTTATGGTATATTTTACTCATGATTTATGAATCTCTTATCGTGTATGATTTTTCACTACGACTCATGTATTTTACAAGCTTTTATGATCCTCTACTATGTATTATTACTATTGATGCATTATACAAACTTTTCCTAAGGTTGCTTCATGATTGTAGAATGATATTGGCCTTGTTTATCACTTACTAATACTTTTCAAATGATTGACTTAGCACGTGTCCTAATATGGATCATTGCATTATTGCTTTTATGTCATGCACTGCATTGCTCACATACTTAGTACATTCAAAGTACTAACTCATACTCTTGCCTATATTGTGTTATAATGTAGGGCTTGGCGATCACCTTACACATTCCCGTGGCTAGAAAGAAGGATTGTTCATTTGATTGGTGAATCCTCATGCTTCAGGGGCTACCTATTGAGTTTATATTTTCTTGTTATCCTTAGAGTATGTTGTTACTTTTAGACCATTTCGTTCCTTGTTTGGGTGAGCTAGTGGCTTGTTCTATGCCCCACCTATGTTAGTATATTAGAGGCATGTGTAGACAAAGAAAATGTGTAAATCCGTTGATTTGGGCCTATGCTTTACCTTTACTTTAGACTTTATTTTGAGACTTACCTATCACTTTACTTTCTATTGTTAATTTACTTACCTTATGTATGTTTGATACGCTAAGATGGCTTGGTTGGGGTTTCCACGGAAATCCTAATCGTGGAGTCACACTTAGGGCCTAGCTTGGATCATGACACTTTATAGCCCTCAAGCATCCTTATACTGCTTTGGAAGTTGCTCAACTGTTTATGGATGGGGTTTAGGCTCCATGGTATGCCTAGGTCGATTGTCTCTGATAGATGCAATTTTTACAAGCAAATTTTGGCCAGAGCTTTTCAAGTTGCAGAAGGTCTCACTTTTAAGCTTTACAGCTTACCACCCTTAATCTGATGGACAAATGAAGGTAGTCAACAGATGTGTAGAATGCTACTCCTCGGATGCATGAATTTTGAAAAACCCAAAGGTTGGCCTCAATGGCTCTCCTTAGCAGAATGGTGGTTCAATATCACCTTTCATTCTGACCTCAAGTTGACTCCTTACGAGGTTGTTTATGGTCAGAAGCTTCCCCCCGCTCTTTCCTTACATGGCTTTTGACTCTCACCTTGATACGATAGACAGAAGTTTGCAATCACGGGAGGATACTATGAGGACTCTTAAGCCGAATTTGGCTAAGGCTCAAGCTAGGATGAAAGCTCTGGCTGATAAGAAAAGAACTGACAGAGGTTATGCAGTCAGAGATTGGGTACTTGTCAAGTTTCAGCCTTATAAAATGCATTCCCTCAAAGATCATGGTTATCAGCTCTCAGCCAAGTGTTTCAGCCCCTTCTAAATCAAGGCCAAGGTTCCTCTGTTGCCTACACGTTGGCTCTTCCTGCTGGTTCCAAAATTCACCCTACTTTTCACATTTCACGGCTGAAGAAGAACTTGGGGTCCAACACTGCTTCTGTCGCTATGGCTGTAGTCCAGACAAACTCTGGACCAGTGCTGTTGGTACCTGAGGCTATTGTGGATAGAAGGATGAACCAGCGGAATGGGCGAGCCATCGCTCAAGCACTTTTTAAATAGTTGAATGCCACAGAGCAAAACAGCACTTGGGAAGATTTTCATTCAATTCTATAAGTTAGCCTCACTTGAATCCTTGAGGACAAGGATTGTCTTATGGGCGAGTACATGATTTAACCATATTTAATTCCCTTTTTAGGAAGCGTTCAATTAGTTAGGCAGTTAGTTGTTAATTAGCTGTCAAAGTCAGGCATGTGACCTACACGTAATCCCAACAGTTGTTAGGAGTTAGTAATAACTAGCTTTTGGAAATCACCTGTTCCCTTTCTGCACTTCTTTTATTAAATAGGGATATGTTCATCCATTGTAAAGCATCTGGAAACTGAATCAAGACAATAGAAGTTTTCTCACTCCTTTCAACTGTGGCTCATATGAGTTTTGTGTAGCTGTTCAAGAACAGTTCTCTTCAATTATTTGATCTAAATTTCAGTGGTGTATCATGCACATGTGGTAGCCTCTCCTTTGCAGGTTATTTTGGGTTTAACAAGCATCCTTGGCTGCTTCCCATCCTGTTGGATTTTTTAAAGGATGAATGGGGCAGCAAAAAAGATTGAAAGAGTCTCTCAATGGATTAAAATGACTTTCAATAGCTTTCAATAATTTTATTAAGCATTGAGGGACTTTAAATAACCAACATAAACATAAAAGTTGCATAATTTAAAATTTAAAAACAACCTATAATATCTCAACAACTTAACTAAAATTCAAAATTCAAATTTCTCTTAAACTAAATAACTTATTTTGCTAAAAACTAATGAAGTAATAAAAGAAAGAGTAAAGTTCAAAGGTTCTCTCTCTAGATGCTCTAAGCGCACGATAGTACTCCATGCGCCGTGGATGGGTTAGCAATGGCGAGAGGACGAGGTAGAGGCCGTGGAAGAGGAAGAGGACGGAAAACAACCATACTCACTCTTGGAAGCTCAGTGGGAGCTAGGGTTTTGGCAGATATAGAGGAACCCCAAATGATGACTGGTAATGAAATAGAGGCAAATGTTTAACCAAGCTCGGAGGTAGTCCAAAAGCTGAAATTGAGAGAAACCCCTCCAATAACAGAGAGCATTGCTAAAGTGGAAGTTGAAAAAGAGGAAAATGAGATTATAGAAGACCCTGAGTTGAAAACAGAACAGGACAAAGGAAAGGAGAAAATCAGGGAAAATGAGGACCAGGAACAATGGGTGAATATGTTCAAAAATACAGAGCTGCACAAAATTGCATGAACCTGACTTACATCCCACCTCAAATCATTGATGGCCATACCACAGTCCACTTGGAGGAGGAAGATGTGCAATTGGAAGAGGAAAAATGGAAATGCGCAATGATAGTGTATGTTGTTGGTGAATGCCCAGGATACAACACTATGAACACGTACATAAATCTGAACTGGACAACAGTAGCTAAACCGGAAAATTTTTCTACATGATGAAGGATACCTTGTTGTGAAGTTCCAATCCCTTAGTGATATGCAAGAGATACTATACACGGGACCTTATACCATCAATAACAGACCAATGATTCTGAAGCAGTGGACCTCAGATTTTGATTTCGAGAATGAAGTCTTGACTGAAATTCCCCTATGGGTAACATTTCCTAAGCTGCCACTTAACTGTTGGGGAATGGGTTCCCTAAGTAGGATAGCTAGTGCAATTGGAGTGCCATTGTTATATGATGAGTGTACAACAAAGCAAACAAGGATCTCACATGCAAGAATGCTCATAGAAGGTAACATCACAAAACCAGTACCACAGGAAGTGAAGGTCATGGACCCAAATGGAAAAGTGGTAACACAGCCAGTGGTGTTCGAATGGAAGCCAACATACTGTGACAAATGCCAAAGAATTGGTCATCAATGCCAAGAGACAAAGCAAAGGATGAAGGAATGGGAAGAAGGTGACCCAACAATGGCAATACAAAGGCAAAATCCAACCACCAGAACACGCCACTACAAGCAGACAAGTAATTAATGGAAAGGACACAAATGAGGTACAAGAAGGGATATCAGAGCAAGGGAAACAAACGCCAAAAACAACAAGGAAAAGTTTGCAAAAACCACAGACAGCAGGGACATATATCACCCTCAACCTAGCAAACTTTCCTGTGTTGGCAACTATCCCTACAAAGAGTGGCTTTGAATGCTTGAGGAATAGCAAGTTAGCTACAGTGCCTGTGGATAGGGGTGGAGCTCCAAATACTTGCTAATGAAGTGTATGGTGTGGTATGTGAGGGGTGTAAATAAGAGGTATAAGCAGAAAGAGCTTCAGAAATACTTGCATATTAATAATATAAGCCTTGCTGGTTTAGTAGAAACCAGAGTAAAGGAACAAAAAATGAAAGAAGTAGTGAAAAATATAGCTGCAGGGTGGGGGATAATTCATAATTATGACACTGATACAATGGTAGAATTTGGTTAATTTGGGATCAGAATTGCTATGAAGTAATTAAAGTCCAAGTTCACCACAAAGTCTACATTGTAAGGTCACTGACAGGGCTAAACACCATCAAATTATGATCACTGTGATTTATGGATTTAACGCCAAGGAACTGCGCAAAGGGCTGTGGCATGAGTTAAACAACATATCCCAGGGGATGAACTTGCCTTGGATCATAATTGGGGACTTCAATGTCATACTAAAACCCCAAGACAAACAGGCTGGCACTAGTGTTACACTGAATGACATTAAGGACTTGCAAGATTGTATTCAAAACATTGGGGTCAATGAATTACCTTGGAAGGGGAATTACTATTCCTGGTCTAACAAGCAAAGATCACAAGATAGGATTTCAAGCAGGATTGATAGAGCATTTGGTAACTATGAATGGATAATGCAATGGGTTTATGTCACTACTGAATACAACAACCCAGGCATATCTGACCATTGCCTACTTATTCTCACTTTACAGAACCTGCAAGAGTGCAAGAAAGTCAGTTTTAAATACTTTAATGTCTGGACTGAGCATGAGAATTGCCTGAAGATAATGGAGACAGAATGGAAGAATTACATGGCCGCAACAAAATGAAAGAAGTATGGGTGAAGCTGAAAAACCTCCAGCCAGTGTTAAGACAACTCAACAACACTGAATTCAAGGAGATTAGGCACAACATTGAGCAGGCAAGGCAAGAGCTTGACAGGATCCAAAGTCAAATGAACCTAAGGCTAACTGATGGACTGATTCAGCAAGAGAAGGAAACAATAATGAAACTAGAGAAATGGTCAATGATTGAGGAAAGTGCAATGAGACAAAAGGCAAGGAGTAAGTGGATACAACTTCCATGTTGTTATGAAGGAGAGAACACAACAGAAGCAGATTAAAAGCATAACTACTGCTACTGGTCAGGTCATACATGAACAAAAGGAGATACAACATGAGTTCATCCAGTTCTATAAAAGCCTCATGGGAACTTCAGCAACTTCATTACCAGCAATAGATGTCCAGATAATGAAGAGAGGTTCAGTACTCACAAGAGAGTAAAGAATCCTGTGTGTTGATATCACTGAAGAAGAAATCTATGCAGGGCTACAATCTATTGGGAATGACAAAGCTCCAGGTATTGATGGCTACAATGCCCTTTTCTTTAAACATACCTGGAAGATCATTAAATATGATATGATACAGGCTGTTCAAAGTTTCTTCACTAATGGTAAAATGCATAGCCCTATAAACTGTGCACTGATTTCATTAGTCCCCAAAGTGGCTAACCCTAGTAGTGTTACTGAGTTCAGACCAATTGCTTGTTGCTCTGTATTGTACAAAATCATTTCTAAAGTGTTGGCAAATAGACTACATAGTATCATCCATAATATTATTAGTGATAACCAAACTGGTTTCATACCAGGAAGGAAAATCACTGATAATATTATCATGGCACATGAATTAGTCAAGGCTTCCACTAGGAAAAACATCTCCCCTAGATGCATGATGAAGATTGATATAAGAAAGGCATATGATTTTGTTGAATGGAGATACCTAGAACAAGGCATGAGTGAGCTGGGATTCCCTGAAAAATTATACAATTGATAATGAGTTGTTACAACAGTAAGTTATTCTATTGTAGTAAATGGCAATCCTTCTCAACCTTTCAAGGCAGCAAAAGGTTTAAGACAGTGGGACCCAAAATTTCACCTTTCCTATTTGCTATAGCTATGGAGTATCTAAGCAGATCACTCAATGGTCTCAAGAAGGACAGAAAATACAGATTTCACCCAAGCTGCTCAAAACTAGGTATTACACACTTGAGTTTTGCTGATGATCTACTGATTTTTTCAAGAGGTGATATTGAGTCTATCCAAGCCCTTCAAAAATGCTTCAACCTTTTTCCTCAAGCCTCAGGCCTACAAGCTAACTTGACAAAGAGCTCTATTTATGTTAGAATCCTTAAATTAGGGATTATGTTTCCTTGATTCTAGGGATATGTTTCCTTAATTCTAGGGATTATAG
>JAPFFP010043306.1:0-13345 GCA_026153255.1 Solanum medicagineum | reverse complement strand
GTAAGAACATATAAAGAGAGCAAGTAAAATTATAATGCAGTGCATTAGAAATGAATGAATATAATGCATATGGTGGAATTATGACTGCTGCACAGCCGGTGTACACATCTACCGAGCTAAAGCCACCAGGTAGAATCCATGGGGACCTAGCAGACCGTATGTACAAATCTCTTAACCTTGCCACTTGCTCGTGGTCAAGGGGTGTCACAATATGTCAACCTCGCTACCTGCCCATAGTTAAGGGGTTTTAAAATGTTTTACAATCTCAACCTTGCCACCTGCCTGTGGTTAAGGGTTTTAAGAAAGTGTTACAATATCTCAACCTCGCCACCTGCCCATAGTCAAGCGGTGGTACTAATGCAATATGGAATGAATGTATTCCAATGCCACAATCATTGTATATGATAGCAATATAATAAAATAATCGATAAATAACAATCATAGAATCAGAAAGGACATGCCAAGTGTCACAACTGGTACCACAAGCTATCAACATGTCTCAAATCAACACAATTGCACCAATAACCAAATATACTGATAACACTGAACTCCTAAGTCCCAAAATATGCACAGATGTCCCAAAAAGTATCTCAGATACCAATAATAACCGCAATGCTTCCCAAATGATATCACAAGTCGCATATTACCACAACAACATCTAAACATATCTTGAATGTCAAGGATATATTTCTCTTTTCTAACAAATTTCACAATTTACTCTACTTCCAATAAAACCAATTTCACATTTTCGCCAAAACCCTAATATACCATCCAAATACTCATGAAACAATCTAATTCTTACAATTATCACATACCAAAATCCAATTACACAAATCCAGTCTCAAAAAGCTTTGTTGAACCTACCTCAATGTCAAGACCACACTCGAACAAAGCTTTTGAACACTCCGAGTTTCAAAAACAAGCTCAAATCAACCAACCACTATCAAGAATAGATCACACGCGTCAAAAAAATGAATTTTGGATACCTATATTGACATGAATTGTATCTAGTGGAAAAATAGTCATAATAAAGGCTAAAATTTATAGTTCACATATCTGGAATTAAAATAGAAATTATGATTCTACACGAGAAAAGGAGTTTGCCGGTGAAAATCCCACTAAAATTTAACCCAAATTGAATGAGAAATCAACAATTAAATTTTTAAAAACATAGACATGAAAATCCCAGTTTTCAATGTTCAAAATCATGAAATTCAAGATGAAATCAAGAGAAAAGTAATGGAAATCATCTATTTTGAGGAAAGACACACTTACCGAAAAATTTTCCAAGAAAATCCTCTTCAAAAATCAGCCAAAGAAGCTTGAAAAATTTTAAAATGGAGGAAAATGGTGATTTCATGGAATAACTGTTTAGGGAAATTTACTACTCCGCGACCACGGGGCGGGACCCATGAATGCAGAGCACCAATCACCTTAAACCTCCACAAACGTGGAAAATAATTCTCCACGAATGTCACGACCCAAAATTTGGGTGTGATGACACTCACCTTACCCACCAGGCGAGTCAGCCCAAAACCCAGACCACTTAAGAATAAAGGTAAAAGTGAAAGATAATAGTCTAATAATATAGATAAGCCTAAGGAAACACATTAAAACCATCCAAGAACTGGTGTCATATGCACAAGCCTCTAAGTATAGAATGCTCAAATCAAATACAAGTCATAATGTCAAGTCCCCGAGTAGGACAAAACATAAATTGGGATCCTCAAAGGTCTGCTGAAGACAGAAGGAGCTACCAACAAGTGATTCAAAAGCTCAATCTAATAACAGAAGTCTAACAAGATGGACCGGGCTCACAACTTACAAAAATATAGCAAGGGGTGAAACCAAACAACAAGGTATTCAGAAAAATGGAACTAACCTAAAGTAAAGCAATGAAGAACACAAGTAACTCCGTAAATCCCAACCATAATCCGTCGAACTACAAACTTGCACTCAGAAAAGTCCAAGTGAAACGTCCCACACTTGCTAGGAATGCCCCATAATCATAATTCCCTTATATCTCAAATCAGGGATATTTAAACACCCCTCCACATAGCTCGGAAAGATCCTATGATACATTTTTTTTAATATCTCAAAATTTATTAAGAATTTCGCAAATCTAACTTCATATTCTTGTTCATAGGGTAAAATTGGTAGGACAACGAGTATCTAAAAGGTATACTTTATCCGTACCAAGAAAATAATTTTTTGGTGAAACATCACAAAAACATTAGCTGTCTGCGACCAGTCCGCGACCAGTCCGCGACACGGACCTGGCGTGGACTAGTTTAAAATTTTTCAAAAAACTCTTTTTTTACTCTAGGGCAATTGGTTAAGAACCCAATACCTATATATGTGAAAATTTCTCATTCTTTAGCCATTTTTAGCCCTAGAAACTCACCAAAAACTCTTAAATTCCTCTCTAATCTTCATCAAATTCTCCATCCATTCTCAAGATTTTCAAGAAGTTTTATTGGAGTTCAAGGAAACACAGTCAAGCCCCAAGTCCTCCTCAAGTTCTTCTTTAGGAAACTCCAAGATTAAGGTATGTAAGGTTTCATTCGTGGGTACCTTTCACCCATGAAGCCCAATCTTCTTTTTTATGAAAATTGCATCTTTCCAAGTTATGTTGCTTATGGGCATTACTCATTATGGACTAGGATTGAAAGTTATGTTGGGGTTTCATGAAATGTTGATTGAAAACACATGATTACCTATTTTAAGCTTATACTATGAGATGATTTGTCTATTGTGACTATGCATGTTTTGAGCGATAAAACTATGATCTATGATGAGATTTGATGGGAGATTTCAATGTATCTTATATGAGGGTGTTACCAATTGTTAGTGGGTTGATTTACATTGATTTTTCTCACATGATTTCACTTTTTACTTTCATGGTTTTGAACTAGCATTACACACCCGCCAAGTGTTTGATAAAATGTCTTGTTAAAGATTTTAGAGTTATTGATGATCTATTACATGGCTTATGAGTCAAGTGGCTTTATGATGATGAAAGAAATGTATATATGTGTTTAAATCATATAAAGCACCTATGGCATTGCAAGTGAATTGTTGGGCTCTCATGTTTGTTGTGTTCTTGGGAACATGAGGAGTTCTTTCTTGATACTTGAATGTGATGGTTTGATGAGCTATTTTCATGACTCCTACCGAAAAGATTATATCGTAAGGTATGGACATTCTATAAGATCTACCGAAAAGGCCATGCCATAAGGTAGAATGACTCATGGCTCCTACTGAAAAGATAATATCATAAGGTAAGGACATCCTATAACACCTACCGAAAAGGCCATGCCGTAAAGTATAATTCATGGTTCCTACCGAAAATATTATACCACAAAGTAGGATAACTCACGGCTCCTACTTAAAATATTACATCGTAAAGTAGGGTATGTCTTATACTACCTACGAAAAAGACTATGTTGTAAGAGAGGGGTATTGGTAACACTCTCCAAAAAAGTTATACCGTAAGGCGAGTGGGTGGTTATGTGGCCCATCTCATGCATATTTGTTTAATGTTCGAGCATACATATATTCCATAATGAATTTACGTTCCTTGATTATGACTAAACATGTTTTACTTCAAGCATTAACTATGCATGCCATATTGATATTATACTATCTCTTTCTTATGCTTATGCATTTCGATTATATTACATATCACTTGTTGCATTGCATCCTACATACTTAGTACATTCAAATGTACTAACGCATACTCTATGCCTACATGATATTACCATGCAGGAACCGGAGCTCCTCTTGATCATCCTCCTCGTGGTTAGTTTTGGACATCTTGAAGATAAGTTTTGGTGATTTCTCAAGTTCAGGGACACAAGCTATGCTACTCTTGCTTATGTTATTTCTTTATGTTGCACTCTTGATACTATGAGGGTGAGCCCGGAAAGTTGTCTTGGCCCCACCCAATCTATGTTAGAGGTGTTGTTGGACAAGTGATGTAATTATGCTTAAGCTTTTACTCTTCTATGATTTATACTATTAAAGACCTGTCTTAGCCCCTTTATACTTATTTAAACCTCTTGATGTTGTTTACTTTGCTTTCGCGACCAATGATGTGTGATTGATATGCTAAGATGCTAGTTTGGGCCCCTTCGAGTTTTCATTCGCCATGTCATGTCTAGGACCTAGACTTGGGTCATAAAAAACTTGGTATCAGAGCACTAGGTTTTTAATGGTCCTCGAAATCCAACACACTACGTCGACTAGGATCTTATTCATGGTTGTGAAGTGCACCACAACTATGAGTAAGAGGCTATGAGGCGTTTTAGGAAATGTTTCCCTTCTTCAGGGTCTATGTCGGGCTATAGAAGTTAAGATAAGGTTTTCCTCTAACGAATGTTCTTTGCTATTAGAGATAATGCCAATTTTAAGAGGAAGAAGAGCCCGTATGCCCGAGGAGCAACCAGCTCCCCCTGCTCCTCAAGCTCCTCAAGGTAGAGGGGCTACCAAAATTGAGTTCTGGAATGCTATAATCATGTTGGCCCATGCCATCATTAATCAAATCAACCAAGGGGCCCAAGCCCCTTATGCTCCTACTCCGGCCTCTAGGTTGAGGAATTTTACAAGAATGAACCCACCGGAGTTTCATGGGTCTAAGGTGGATGAGAATCCTCAAGAATTCATTGAAGAGGTGTATAAGGTGTTGTCCATTATAGGGGTCAATTCAGAGGAGAAGATGGAACTAGCGGCCTACCAACTAAAATGTGTGGCTCAAATTTGGTTTGTGCAATGGAAGATGGAGAGGGGAAATCATGATGTTATTCCTTGGGAAGAGTTCAAAACCGCCTTCATCAACTGGTTCTTTCCTATTGAGTTGCAAGATACTAAGATAATGGAATTCATGAATCTAAAGCAATGGTCGATGAGTGTGAGAGAGTATGCCCTCAAGTTCAACCAACTTTCCAAGTATGCTCCACAATTGGTGGCTGAGCCAAGGTCTAGTAAGAACAAATTTGTGATGGGTGTATCCGACTTGGTGAATGAGGAGTGCCGTATCGCAATGCTTGTAAGTGAAATGGATTTATCTCGACTCATGACCTTTGCCGAACAACTTGAAGAGGAAAACTTCGAAAGAGGAGAAGTGGTGAATCCAAGAGGGCTTAGTTTGAGGGTGACCGATTCCATCGAGGTGTTGAGCTTCAAGGCCAAGGATCCTCTAGTGCTCCAAATAAGAGGGTCGCTAAGGATGGAGCGCCTAACCCAAGGCTCCAAGGAGGTGATGATGGGGTGACTCGTCTTAGATTCCCAAAATGTGCAAGGAATCGTGGTGGCACATATTAGAGGAACACGGGTGCATGTTTTGGGTGCGAAAAGATGGGCCATAAAATTCTGGATTGCCCAAAGGCTCAAAACAAGCGTAAGGATGGCCGACCACATGGGCAAGGTGGTCATGTTGATCAAAGGGCTCAAGGGGGCCAACAAGGGGGTACCCCACGACATAATCGGTTCTATGCACTTCAAGGGAGGCAAAGGGTGGATGAGGTGCCCGACATTGCTACAGGTATATTGAAGTTTCCTTTGACTTTGATGTGCATGCTTTGATAAGCCCGAGGGCCAGTATTTCTCTCATTATTCCTTTGTTTGCTAGTGGACCTCCACTATAAAGAAACAACATTTAGCGACGAACAAAATCCATCGCTAAACAAAATATTTTGTCGCTAGTTTGGTTTACCGACGAAATAACGACCGAATATCATCCATTGGTATTACTAGCATAGGTAACCATTTAGCGACCAAAAAAAAAAATCCGTCACTAGTTTTAGTGATGGATCTGCGACGACACATATTTCGTTGGCAAATTTTAGCGACCAAAATATTGTCATTAAAATAGCAATTTTCGTCGCTAATTTTATAAGTTATTTCATCATCAAATCCCATTGGCGACCAAATATTTTGTCGTTAATTCTGTCGCCACATTGGCGACCAAATGTTTTGTCATTAATTCTATCACCGCATTTGCGACCAAATATCCTGTCATTAATTTCGTCACCTCATTGGCGACCAAATATTTTGTCGTTAATTCTGTCACCACATCGGCGACCAAATTTTTTGTCGTTAATTCTGTCCACATCAACGACCAAGTTCAAAAGTCATAGAAAAATGCAAGTTACATAATCATGTTTAAAACATCCTCCATGATAATATTTAAACATAAACTATTAAAGTATTTGCAACGGCAATAATGTTTCATGAACAAACAAGTAATGAGAGGCTGGAGAACCACGATCATCTTCAGAAATGATGCATTAACCTCAACATTATCAGCACTAGCAATAGTAGGAATAGGAACTGGAGGTGCCATAGATGAAAAATTCTCGATAGGATTGTCCGACTGAGATGAGGGTGAAGTAATCAATCCACGTAAGCCCTCGGCAAGTACAGGAAGTAAATGATCAGTCAGTGAGGCAAATCAATTGCTTCATGAACTGATCCATATCTGTCGGTGCTATTTGCGCATTCAAAGACAGTATCGAGGTTGAAGCATCAGATCTAGAAGAGGCACAAAAGTTTTGCCCATAAAATAATTTTGCTTGAGATCCAAGACCATATATTCTTCTTCTTTTTTTCCACCTCCCGCAGCTTGGTAAAATGCTAGAAACTGATCAACATCAGACTTGGATCGTATTTGATTTTGTAATATTTCTTGATATTTCTCCTATAAAAATGAGAGGAAATTAATAAATTCAATAATAACAACAATATTTTTCATAATCTTTCTCCAAAATCTGCAAATGTAAACTGGGAATTTCAAACTAACATAACAGGTTCGGTCAAGCAAACATAAACATGAAGATTCAGATACAACGCTAATATCCATCTCATAACAACACAAATATACTCCAAGATGGGTTGGTATAAGAGCTAAAGCTCAAGTCTAGAAGAGAATATAAGAAACAAACATCCATAAACATAATTCTTGTAAAAATACTCTCCCTCAACAGAAATTCATTCCAACAGAATCAGACTTGTTCAATTACTATTAACTAAAATGAGGTAATAACTTCACAGTTCATTAACATAGATTGCTTCTGCAAAATCTCAAGAAAAGTTTGTTATAGTAGATGTACTGATCCTCATTTTCTGTGGATACTTATGTAATAGTTTTTATTCTATCGGTTTGACAGATTACAGAGTCAATCAGACAGCAACCAGTATCTGATGTTTACAGGGACGTAGCACCTACAGTGGGTCCTATAGAGTTTACACAATTTTATTTTTTTCAAGAACGGTCCATTTTAGAGCTAAACAAAATGTATATGTCATAAGCTTTTCAAACCATCTCCATAAGGCGGAAAACATTTAATTTAAGACGTTAATATCTAAAAGCATCAATTCAGAGTTTAAAGAATGAAGCGAGTTGCGCTAGCCTAGCAATGTTTTTCAGCAGCAAGCTAAAGTCAAAACGTTGATTTGGGATCCTCTCTTTTTAGGCACGCTAATAACCATAACTAGTTAATATTGTCGTTCCCTTGTTAAGAGTAACTTATCCATACCACAGTCTAGTCTATTACATTTAATATTGTCGTACCTGTGTCACGTCCTCAGAAAAATACCTAGCTTTTAGAAGATTAGACATACACCTTTATGGGGGTTCTGAAGAATCCGAACAACAAAGGTCAATTACTATCTATAGAACACAAGTTACATTGGATGTTTTCAATAAACATCCAAATACAGTAGAATAAGGAAATAGCATAAAGAGATTGCCAAAATTTGGATTGAAATAGTAACATATGAATATTTGCAATCAAGTTAACAATGCATATAGTAAACTTTGATAACAAGACACCCTATACTAAAAACTTGAGTGTAGCTGTAGGTAATTCTTGATTATGTCTCTATTTACAAAGTCATCCCAAGTAAAAAGAAAAGGATTACAACTATTTACCAAAACAAAATATTTACAGAGCTATAAGCAAGATCTAGTAAGCATCAATCAACTTCTTTAAAAAGCAGAAGCCCGTCTGATATAAACCTTGGAAGAAAAGTTAAAGCAGCTGATTCAGTAGAGTGGGCTGCAATAAGAGCCTGGTGTCATTATGTTAATAAAAAATGGCTTGGCGGTATGTTAACGAATTGGTCCACTATAGAAACAAGACTTCATAAGTTCAGGAACTTGAGAATGGAACAAAAAACAGGGAGACTCAACCGTCTCCTGAAAAGAGATGCAGCTATGTTGAAAAGACATTTATCTCGCTTGCAAACATATCTGGGCGGGATTAAATATATGACAGGGGTACCCGATATTGTAATCATCGTTGATCAGCACGAAGAATATACGGCCCTGTGAGAGTCTATTACTTTAGGAATTCCAACAATTTGTTTAACCGATACCAATTAATGTGGCTTGTGAGGTACAACAATTATTAGGAAATAATCGGTTAGGGTTGTAGCTATGAGTGCTACGGATGGTCTAACGAGAGGAATGGAAATGATTAACAAAGGAGCTCCTATAAGTGTTACTCTGGGACGAATTTTTAACGTGCTTGGAGAGCCTGTTAATAATTTAGTGCCTGTAGATAATAGTACAACTTCTCCTATTCATAGATCTGCGCCTGCCTTTAATTGTTGACCTTGAGTTTTTCTTTTTTCTTCTTCTTTTGGCTCTCTAATCAAGACTCATTTGTATTAAGGCTGCCGAAATTGGTTGGATTTGTACAATAGAAGTTTCAGCAGCAGCAGCATGAGCAAGAGCAGCCCTACCGAATCTCGATAGTTTAGGCTTCCCATGAACATTCCCCTTACTAGAATTTCTGATTTCACCACTTTGTGAAAGTTTTATCATTCTTGGTTTTTTTTTTCCGTTTAGTTTTGTCTTAGTTTTATCGTTCCTCTTCTTGGAACTACAACGAGGAAGGATCGTGTAAAGAGTTGAATTATTTAGTGTATTGGTTGAAGATTGTACTAATACTAATTATTTGATTTGAACTATCTCCGGGGATTCTCTCATACTCCTGGTTTTCCTCAGTTTCAATATCTAGATATTGGTATTCTTTTTGTGGATAAGCTATTTTTTGGTATTAAATATGTAGAGTGTAAAATCATCCAACAATATGGCCTAACCCCCTTTAGGGAAGTGATTGTTTTTCCTAAATCTATAATTTATGTTTCTACAGAGGACCTAGGGATTTTAGTACCCATCCTCTTAGCAAATATACAGAAACAAATAAACATGTGTATAAATCTAAACAAACAAGAATATTTGCTTAGACTAACCACCAATCAACCCATAATCACATCAAAAATACTCCTCTGATAGTCAAATACCACAAATTCAAACATTTCCCCAACAGCAAACACCTAACCAGTTCTCTGACTCAGACAAATTCACATTTCAGAGTTGAACCCTTGAAAAACATACATACATGAACAAATACAGGAAATAAATACATATATACTCATAAATTTACACATACACATAGAGATCAAGGGAAAGAGGCTTTATAAATAAAGTAAAGACTATTATAGAGCATTAGACTTACATGCACGATTCACGCTCGCTCACCAACAAAAGATTTTCCATCACGAACATGTGTATGGACATGAAAATGCATCTCACATGGTGTTGGATCTCGTCCCTTTTCAATAGCCTATATAGAAAAAAATATTTTATTTCTCTTTCAAGATTTTGAATATTCAGTAGCCTATATATGAAAAAAGATTTTGTTTCTTTTGATAAGCCCGTTAAGTTGAAAGTGTGTTCCTTAAGAGATGATATGATGATCTTTTGCTATTGTTTTTTTAGAATCTTACAATTTTCTATAGTCTGGATCATTTGACAAGGACAAAATGATTATAAAGTGTTGAGTAACTCTTAATAAAATAACTTGTATTTTTTGCTTAGCAGGCTTTGAATAGGTTCCTGTGTGTGATACTAGGAGGCTTAGCAGCGGAACACCTTCTATTTGGATACTCAGAATTACATCACTCGGTTGTTCAAAAGGTCACATGTCTATAATATTTTGCTTTAATTTGTGCATGTGGAGCCTAAGTAGAACTGGTTGCTGACTTTTTTTTTCGTCAACTGTGGGCAGTTAGAGTGCTAAGGTGGTTGTGCTTCAATGAGAATGAAGCTGACTCTCTGGTAAGATGGGCTGTAGTTACCACTTTGTCACTATTAAGTCATCATCAGGAAGCTCGATCAAGACTATCAGAGGCCATGATTTCAAGAAGATCAATGGGCTATTGTATTGATATGATTGAGAGCACTTAGTGAGACCATGAGGTTTAGCCTAAATGAGTCTCTAGATCATATCATTTTAAAGTCATTTTCTTGCAGCAGCAGAATATGTCACAATACATGAGAGGCTTTTTTCCAATAGCCCATATATTCTATTTCAATGACACAAAACAGGGTATCCATAGAAATCAGTGTTTTCTAGTTTGGTTTGGTTTGAAACTTTAGTTGTTGCTGTGTTTTGCAGTTTTCATGTTAGATCTGGGCTCTTTTCAATAGCCTATATATCATTTTGGAGAGACATTTCACAGATTTATCTTAAAACAAACATTTTTTACATCCAAGTAATGTGCTACTATTAAATCTATATAAAAGAAAAGCTCTCAATCGAAGTATATTTAATAGAACACAGGTCCTCCATTACAGGTTATTACTGTGACTAAGTGACATAAGTAAAATAAGGATGTTGGAAATATACTTACAAGTCTCTTATGATGCATTCCGGTTGTAATAGAGCGTCCAATGTGAGTACCCTAAGCAACTGCATTCTCACCTCCACGACGATTTCTTGAATTTATTTCTGACTTTTCAATAATCTTAGGATCTTTCCAAATAGTCATTCAACTTTCCCAGGTTTCTTATGGAACATATTTTGGTCGAACAACACCTTTCTTTATAACAGAAATGAAATCACTGTACCTTCTCACTACCTTCTTACGCCATTGAATTTTCACTTCACTATTAATCGAAGAATCCCAATAAAATGCCTTCTAGAATAATTTATAATAGCAACATCAGTAACTTATAAATGTGAAAAATTTTCTTATTTAAATAGTTGGATATTATACCTCAAATTCTCCAAGATAAAATTCTTTTAGTTCTTCTCGGACATTTTTCCAATTCACTCCTTTAGGATCAAGTTCACTCT
This sequence comes from Solanum medicagineum, assembly GCA_026153255.1. Lineage (NCBI taxonomy): Eukaryota > Viridiplantae > Streptophyta > Magnoliopsida > Solanales > Solanaceae > Solanum > Solanum medicagineum. Next base: position 2,198 of record JAPFFP010043306.1, on the reverse strand, counting down.
TGAAAGACTCATATATCCGATTAGAGCATAAATTTGGAGTTTCTAACCTGAAATTTTTTTAAGATATTATATGAAGTCTATCATTGAGCAATTACAATATATAAATAATAATAGTCCAACACAAACTAACCTAGAAGGAGAAAGAAAAACAAGTGTCTGCCGTCCAAGATTACTATTACTCCCACCTTCATCTATTGTGTTGTTTTGACTCGGCATATCCTTACCTATTATATTTCTTTGAGTAGATGTACCCCCACATATTGTATTGGCCTGATTAGGGATTACAAGGGCTGATGGTTCAGAATGGACATATGGAGTACTACCATGACCTGATGTTTGAATCAGTGGCAAATTCGTAGGAGCTAATGTTTGAGCTTGGCTAATATGATTTTGGCTCATCAGAGGAACTAATATCACCTTGTTGAGAATTAAGTGTGGGAACGGGAACACTAGGCATGTTAACTCAATTTATGTTGCTGCTGCCTCAACCTCTAATTGAGGTCTTACTTGCATGACCTGCTCTACCTCGACCTCTTCCTCAAGTCATACCTACAAAAACAAAAAGAAAGAGAATCAATTTAACTGTATTATGTTATTATACTCTCTTATGTTGGAAACAAAAAACAAGCATATAACAAGAACTTCAGCTATACAACTTACCTCAAGAATCATAGAGCTGCAGAAAGATCATCACTTTAACCAAAGAAACAAACAACGACATACCCATTATAGTCCCCACAAGTGAGGGTCTAGATAGCGTAGAGTGTAGGAAAATATTACCCCTACCTTGGCAGGCAGAGAGGCTGTCTCCCATACCCCCTCAACACAAAGAAAGCAATAAAGAACATAGCTTTAATCAATGAGAAACAAATCTGTTCACCCAAAAAAACAGAAAATTTCAAAACCCAATTTCAACAACAAAGAACAAAAATAAGCATGACCAACAAACCTAGCAATTTCTAAGACCAACAATGACAAAAAGCAACCAACCAACTACAGTACCAAGCCAAAACTAAGTAAAAACCCACATCCCAAAATGAACAAAACAACATTAAAAACAACACCCAAATCCTGAAAGAACACAATTCACGTAAAGTTCACAACTTTAACAATACCTGTTGAAAAAGTTGACCACCATATTACGACTACGGGTTATGCTCTAGACGTGACAAATCTTAATACATAAATGATCTTGAGGAATCATGGATCTACTAGGTACCTTGTAAGATGATCGAGGTTGTATTTTTTGTAGTTTACCTACCTCTTTCAGCTTTAATCTTCTTGTAAGCATCATATTTTGGTTACGATCACATTTTTTTGTTGCGATGTTTATATATATGAAGGATTATGATACCTTCTAATAAAATTGTTACTTGAGTGATGAATTCAGACCTTCATTAAGTAAGTGCAAACAATTAAAGAAATAAGACCTTAGTTTATTGAATAACTTATGCCAATACAGGGATAAATATGAAATGTAAAGGAACTACTTAGAGCAATGGCAAGAAATGTAAACACAAGACTATTCCCAGTCTATATCTCTTGATCATACTGATAGGTTCAATTGAGAATCTCTATTCCTGTAAAAGGTTTTCCTGCATGGAGTTGAAGAGCAACATCTCCCACAACCTGGAATTCAACAACTACCATATTACAAGCTCCATTGAAACAATATGTCCAAGAAATAAACTAGCCTAAATTGCTCTCATCAAATGTAGTTTAACAATTTCCATATGAGAAAATAATTTCAAGAACAAGATGACTAGTAAATAAACTAGATTAGATTTTTCCAATAAAATGTATAAGGCAGCAGTATTGTCACGGCCCAAGCCTAGGGCCTAGACGTCACACGGTGCATGGGGAACCCGAAGGGGACCCCAAGCAAGCCTCTTAACATATCATTACACATCCTTGGTCGCGAAAGCAATAAAATATAACAAGAGATAGTAAATAGGGAAAAGGGGCTAAAGGATAACTTTCATATCATAATCATCAAGAGTCAAAACTCAAACACTACACATAACATATCCAATAACACCTCTAACCATAGAACTTACTGGGGGCGGGGTTCACCTTCGTAGTCAAGTACATAATAAAAAGAAAAGGGAGCCTTTATACAAAGCATAAGATCCAAGTCAATGTCCATGAAGTGGAGGACTCATCAACTAGCTTTGAGAGAGAGATAGTACAAGCCATGT
>JAPFFP010043305.1:0-13347 GCA_026153255.1 Solanum medicagineum | reverse complement strand
TATATGTATGTATGTATGTATGTATGTATGTATGTATATATTTTAAAATCAAAATTTATTATTTCAATAAACAACAAATAATTAATTTTAAATGTACAAAATTTTTTAAAATTAAACTAATTGAAAATTCGAGAATATCTATGTTTGTAAAATGATTTATTCATTTAAAAATACCAAATCGTAATTTCTTTATTGGAAAATTGTATTTTTAAAATATTTTAAAATTTTATTAGAAAAATACAAATTTTAAACTATTTTAAAATCAAATATTAAAGCATCTAAATATATGAGTATTTTTTAGTTGACTATTAAAAAAAAGACTTTAAACTGCTTTATATTTTAATTTTTTAAAAAAATTTATTATTTAAATTATACAATTACTTAAAATAGTTAATTTTAATTATAAATTATAAATTGATAAATTTGATAAATTATGTGGTGCTGACATGTGACACTTTTTGCTTCTCCTATTTTATATATATATATATATATATATAGACATAGATGTGAATCCATGTTAATCCCTATCCCTATGACATCCCCATAGCGCGAGTTTTACTTTTCCATCCCTTAGAACTATGTGTTTGCTACCTCTTATACACTTCCGAACAAATGATGTGAATATGGATACAATGAGGCTTGTTTGGGGACTCTTGGGTTCCGACTTGCCATGTCACTCCTAGACCCTAGGTCCGGGTCATGACACAAGTCCTTTAATTGATCTTTCAACTTAGCCGGTGCCATATGATAAGAAGGAATAGAGATACGTTGAGTATTTGAGAGAAAATCTATGCCAAAGTCTACTTCCCTTTCGGGAGGAATACTTGGCAAATCTTCGAAAAACACATCCGGAGACTCATTCACCACCAGAACCAATTCAAGAGTGGGTGGCTAAGTCTCCACATATTTGACCCTTACAATGTGATAGACAAACCCCTTACATATCATCTTTCAGGCCTTGAGGTAGGAAATAAACCGACCTTTAATAGCAGAGTCATTACCCTTCCATTCAAGAATGGGCTCATCCGAAAATTGGAATCTAACCTTCTGGGTTCTACAATCTATGAAGGCCTATGAAGCATGCAACCAATCCATTCCGAGAATAAGGTCAAAATTAAACATCTCAAGTTCCACAAGATCACACAGAAATACTTTATACAACATCAGAAACAGGACAACCCTGATAGACTCTTCGGACAACAACAAACTCACCCATGGGAATATATACCAAAAACGACTACCTTAGAATTTCAAGGCTCAAACCAAATTTAACAGCCAAATGAGGAGTCACAAAAGATAAATTTGCACTCGAATCAAGCAAATCATAAGCATCAAAATCAAAGACTTTTAACATACCAGTCACAACATCCGGAGTCTCCTCAACTTCCTCATGAGCATGCAAAGCATAGAACCTGTTGTTTCTGGTGGCACCACCCTGTGGAGCTCTTTACTTACCTTAACCTCATTGGGCCACTTGACCCTGACCTTTCTGGGCAACTTTAGGACAATCAACAACCTTGTGGTTCTAATCATTACACCCATAGCATGCACCCAAATCTCTCCAACAAGTACCCGAGTGATTCTTCCCACATATGGTACACTGAGGAGGCATCTTTTGTAATGTAGCAAGGACATCATTAGGATTAGGAAACCTTAATACACGGTCCAAAGCATGACATAAGACTTGAAGAAGTGAGACTATTCCTAGAATGCCATCATAGCCTCCAACTCATAGGCATAGTGCACTTCACACCCATGAATAAGACTCTACTCAACGTGACATGTTGGACTCTGAGGATCATTTATAAACCTAGTGCTCGGATACTAAGCTTTTCATGACCTAGACCTATAGTCTAGGAGTGACATGATGAATGGGAACCCGAAAGTCCCCAAACAAACCTCAAAGTATCCAAATTCACATCATCGGTTTGGAAGTGCATACTGAAGTAATAAACACATAATTATAACGGACTATATATTAGGACAGGGATGTCATAGGGATAGGGATTAGCATGAATTCACATAACACATAGAAACTAAGGTATGGCTCACTCCATGGGGGATAAAACAGGACTTAGGACTTTCCACATTTCCACATTATATCATAAACAATCATATCATAACCAAATCACAATAATCGTATCTAAAAGATAGCCATAACCATAAACTCTACATAGCATGTCATGATATATATCCGTACAAGAGTATACAAGATGTCTAACAATACCTCTAGTCATAGAATAGGACGGGGGCCAAGACATGACCCGGGATCACTCTCAAAGTAAATAACATAAGCGGAAGCAAAATAAGATAGATGAATGGTGGCTTGTCCTTGGAAGATAAGACTCACCACAACACTTTCTCAAATCCGAACTAGCCGTCAAATGGTGGATGACTATAGTCTTCGGTCCCTACATGTTAGATCATATGGGTGAAAAATATGCATTCGTACGTTTTAATGTACTAAGTATGCACGCATATAATGCATATGAACTTATTAAACCTACATTCAATGTTAGATGACAAGGGCACATAATATAGAAAGAAATATATAATTGAGGAATATAATATAACAATATGCCATGAAATCCATGATGCATGAAATGCAATAATGTTTATATAAAAAGGTGATGAGACCTTAACCAACATATAAGACCAAGTGAGCTATTACTTGATATCTCAAGGTAATCCCCACACTGGAAAAGAGATGGTCTACTTGCCAAAGGTAAACCATACTTCTCCTTGCGGACCTCCCATTTTGGAGAAGTAATCTTCCTTACGGGTGTCCCATTTTGGATAGGATATTTAAATCATATCTTATCAAATCAAAGTTGTAACCATACCTTACGGGCCTCCCATTTCGGTGATGGTTACTATATACATATACCTATGTTGGCACATGTTCAAAAGAAAGGAAGAGGACCCTTGAGAATAGCTCTGACACCTCTAATCTCATCGGTGCTAATTCAGTCATCCCACAAGAATACATATATATATACATGCTTTCAAAAGAGTTTCTAGTCATTTCAAATTATTTCAATGCACACGTACACTTAAAAGCCAAGCATTCTTCATAATCATTCATACTTGGACTCAAAAGCCAAATCATAATTCATATCATACTTTTCATGCACAGGAATAGTCCATTCACATATATCAATATGGTGTAAGCATCCATAGTGCTCAAAGAGCCATATCATAGATGTTTATGTGATCACATTCTTATCAGAACCATATGTGAGCTTAACTCACTGATTAGTAAACACATGTGAGCTTAACTCGCCGAATCATTTTATCAAAAACTATATGTGAGCTTAATCCACTGATAATTTTCATCAAAAATCAATTCTCATGAATGCATATGCCATGGCAATAGAGATTTAATCTTAAATCGACAATTCAATATGAAATTAAAGTTATAAGTAAAATCCACATTCAAATCACAATTTAGATTATCCATGTTTAGATCAAATTTTAAAGGGACAATGCATATTCAAATCTTCATAATATTCATGCAGTTCAACATATTAGGGCTTAAATCACTTTTAAATCAATAATAATACATAGCCCATATCTCAATTGAATCAAATATATAATAATTTTAAAAATCGATATTTAAAGTAAGCTAAGTTTCATGAAAATCAAAGTAAAAGAGTTTGGGGTCTTCATAATTGAAAGAGACCATGAATCAATCCCACATAACTTATAAAGAAGAACCAAGAAGAATTTGAAGAAGAAGAGAGCCTTTCCTTAATCTTCAAGCTAAGCCTTCACTAGTTCACTTTAGAGAGCTTGAATAAATTCTAAGTGTTGAATTTTCATGATCCAAGCCTAAGGCCTAGACATGACACGACAAATGGGAACCCAAAGGGACCCCAAACAAGCCTCTTAGTATACCATTTACACATATTTGGTCGCGTAAGCAAAGTAAACAACAATAAGAGAGTATAAACAAGGATAAAGGGACTACGGGAAGTCTTTAATAGCATAAATCATCAAATGAGTCAAAGCTCAAAGCATAATTACATAATTTGTCCAGCAACACCTCTAGCATAGATTGGGCGGGGGCTAAGAAAACTTTCCAGGATCACCTTTTTAGTATCAAAGTTCAACATAAGAGATAACAAAAGTAGGAGTGCAAAGCTAGTGTCCCCGAACTTGAGGACTCACCAATAGCTATTCTTCAAGATGACCAACTAGCCACGGGGAGAATGATCGTGAGGGGCTCCAGTTCCTACATGGTAACATCATGTCGGCATAGAGTATACGTTAGTATGTTTAAATGTACTAAGTATGTAGGATGCAATACAACAAGAGATATACAGCATAATCAAAATGCATAATCATAAGCAAGAGATAGTATATTAGCAACATGGCATACATGATCAATGCTTGAAGTAAAACATGCTTGTTTAGAACATATTATATGTGTAAGAAGAGACCATCATCATAGACCAAACACTTAATACTTGGAATCTAAGGCCAACACCTCCTTGAAATGTGATTAAGGTATCTACCCTGAATTTGTAGTACAGGACTAGTACCCCCCGACAAGGTGGTCAAGGTATATACCCCTCAAAATAGTAGTATGGGCCTTGCACCCCCCGACAAGGTGGTCAAGTTATATACCCCTCAACAAGCTAGTACGGGCCTAGCACCCCCGACAAGGTGATTGAGTACCCCTCAATTGGTAGTACGAGCCTAGCACTCCTCGACAAGATGATTGAAGCATAGCACCCCCTCAACAAGGTGTAGTCACTTGCAACACTATAGCTACTCTCCAGAAATCAACACATACATACATTCCTTTTATCATCATAAAGTCATTTGACTCATAAGCCATACAATAGATCATCAATAACTCAAGATTTTCATAACTGGACATTTTATCAAACACTTGACGGATGTGTAATGCTAGTTCAAAATCATGTAATTCAAGAGTGAAATCATTTGAGAAAACTTAGTGCCAATCCACCCACCAATACTTGGTAATATCCTCGTGCATTATACATTAAAACCCCTCATCAAATCTCATGGTAGATCATAGATTCATAGCTCAAAACATGCTTAGACAGTCAATATTTTATGAAATCTTAACATAGTTCATAGTCAAATTCATAGTAAGAAGTACCCATAGATAAATCAACTTGAAAATATGTGATTTGCGTAAAAAGGAGGTTGGGCACCATGGGTGAAATGACCCAATGGTTGAAACCAACATACCTCAACTTTGGAGATTTCCTTGATGAAGATTTAAATGAGAACTTGAAGCTTGAAGGGTATCTCTTGAATCCGAAATGCGTTTGGGACACTTGAATTTGGGTGGAATATTTGGCGAAGTGTTAGAGTGGATTTTTGGGGAATGTCTTGAATGACATGGGGTTGACAAATTACTAAGTATAGATGTTTTTACGCATAGGAAGGATTAGGCTCAAGACCCCAAGGCCTTGGACAGAAATAAGAAAACTAGCAGCAAAATACACTGCTCCGTGATGGCTTCGTGTCGTGGAGCCAACACGGACTGCCACTGGAAGTTGAAATTTTTGGAAAACAAAATTTTGTTATGATTTCTCTAAAATTAAGGTTAGACCCAGTTCCCACTCAAATATGCCCTATGATCACGAATATGAATTCAGATTTTCGATATCACGCACGAATTTTGAGATATATGAAAATTACTATTATCGGCATTTCTGAGGCACATTTTCGGGTACTTTTTGGGGCGTTTCATGAATGAATTTAAACGAGAGAAGAAGAATATAGGTCATTGGAATGCCTTAGGATAGGATAAAAAGTCACAAAAGTCCCTTAGGAGTAGCTAAAATTACAAGAACACCATTAATGAAACGGAAGTCAAAATGTTGACAGTGGTCCCGTATGGAGGGCATACAGACCGTAGCAAGGCACACGGACCATGTGGCGTTCCGTGAAGCTACACTTAGAAAATTTCTCACTAATAAAGTTGTGAGATGGTGATTTAATACTTAGAAGATTTTCACAGCAACAACCATATGGAGGGCCATATGGCTCGTGAAGAGCCATATGAATCATATAAGGATCATTTGTGAAATGCCTTGGAAAAAATATGGTTTTTAAGGCCAAGGATACATCACATAGGCCACCACACAGCCAGTGAAGTGGAACACATACCGTGTAGGTGTTCATGTGGTGCTTGAATTGGTCTTAAACTCTAACATGAGGCGAACACTCTATACACAAGGCTAGAGGCCGCCTCAAGGCTCCTCCACATGGCCCATGGTAAGCCACATGGCCCGTGGTGGTGCCCATAAGGTGTCACCTAGGTCAAAAACTTTTTGGAACCAAATTCTAAGAACTATAAAGGCCATAAAAAATTTGGGTCCTTACAAAGTCCTCTTTGGAAGGACATCCAAAAGTGAGAGGTGAATATGGATAATGGCATCCCATAGAATCTCACCAACTCTCGACATATAAGTGGGCATAGTCCTCAACACTGAATATAGTCTTGATCGGCTAAAAAAAAGAAATGAGATAACTTAGTCACACGGACAACTATCACCCATATGGAGTCAAAGCGCATTTTGGTGTTTGGCAACCCAACTACAAATTCCATGCTCAGCTCTTCCGACTTCCAAGTAAGAATGTCAATATCTTGGGCTATGTCACCTGGCCTTTGGTGTTCACTTTAACCTGCTAGTAGTTAGCACATGCGAACACAAATTGAGCAATGTCCTTCTTCATCCTATTCCACCAATAAATCTTTCTCAAGTCTCTATACATCTTGGTAGTTCTAGGATAAATGGAATATGAAGAATTATGGGCTTCTTGCATGATCAACTTCTTTAACTCATCATCATTGGGTACACACAACCTTTTTTGATATCAAAGTGCACCATCTCCCCCTTGTGATAAGACCTCTACCTTTCCATCTTTCACCAAAGCTTTCAACGCAACCAAAGTGGGATCAAGATCTTGCTTGGCCTTAACCTCTTCAGTCAAAGAAGATGCTGACCCATGAAGAACCATTGCGCCACCATTTTTTGACTCACTCAATCTCATTCCCAACCTCACTAACCTATGTACATCTTTAGCCAACTCCCTCTTTCCATCATCTTCTATATGGGACACACTACCTATGGAAATCCTACTAAAGGCATCAACCACCACATTGTGTTTTTTGAGGTGGTACCTTACACTCATATCATAATCCTTGAGTAGCTCTAACCACCTCCCTTGCCTCAAATTGACATCCTTCTGGGTGAACACGTGCTGGAGACTCTTGTAGTCGATAAAAAATCCATATGGACTCCATACATGTAGTGTTTCCAAATCCTTATGGAAAACACCACTGCTGCGTGCTCAAGGTCATGAGTCAGCTAAATCTTCTCATGCACTTGCAACTACCTTGAAACATAGGTAATCACTTTACCATTTTACATTAACATGCAACCCAACCCAATCCTTGATTTATCATAATACACAACGAACCTATCATTCCTTTATAGTAATGTCAATAGAGGGGTTGAAGTCAATCGATCCTTCAAGGTCCAAAAGATCCTCTTGCATTTATTCACCCATATAAACTTCGCCTTCTTCTGAGTTAGCTTGGTAAGTGGAGATGAAATTTTGTAGATTTCCTGCACAAACCATCTATAGTAACTGACTAGACCCAAGAGTTAGATCCAGGAAACTCTTTATGTCAGTGGGAGAAAATGGCCCTTGGCAGTTTCATACCGCTTCTGTCTTTTTAGTACCAACTTTGATGCTCTTTCTAGATACCACATGCATAAGAAAGGCAACCTCATCTAGTAAAAACTCGCACTTGTCAAACTTTGCATAGAGCTTCTGTTCCCTTAAGGTCTGCAATACTACCCTCAGGTGCTATATATGCTCTTGCTCACCTCATGAATAGCTAAGAATATCATCTATAAACACCATAATGAACATTTTGAGGTAAGGCTTGAACACCCTACTCATGAGGTCTATAAACATCACCGGTGTATTAATGAGGCCAACGACATCAGCACAAATTCGAAATGACCATACCTAGTCTGAAAAGCCATCTTAGGGATGTCACTTTCTCTCATCCTCAATTGGTGATAGCCAGATCTCAAGTCAATCTTTGAGAAATGAGTGGCCCTTTCTAGTTGATCAAATAAATAATCTATCCTTGGGAAATGATACTTATTCTTGATGGAGACCTTATTGAGATTTTGGTAATCAATGCACATACGGAGCGACCCTTTTTTTTTACAAATAACACTAGGTTACCCCATAGAGACTAACTAGATCTAATGAAACCCTTCTCTAACAAATCCTTCAGTTTCTTCTTCAACTCTTTCAACTCCACGGGAGCCATTCTATAAAGAGGGATTGAGATACGTTGAGTATCGGGCAAAAATCAATATCAAAGTCTATCTCTCTTTCGAGAGGGACAATTAGCAACTCATCTGGGAAGACATAAGGGAACTCACTCATAACGAAGACTGACTCAAGAGAAGGAACTTTGGAAGAGACATCTTTGACCTTCACCAACTAGCATATACAACCCTTCAAAATCATCTTGCGGGCCTTAACAAATGAAATAAATGAATCCTTACATAAAGAGTTACTACCCTTCCATTTATGAACTAGCTCATTCGGGAATTAAAATCTGACCCTACAGGTTCTATAATCAATAGATGCATAGGAAGCATGCAACCAATCCATTCAAAAATTACACTGAAGTCTACCATGGAGATGAACTAAATCACATGGGATCACTTTATGAAGAATATAAATGAGAGAACCCCTAAAGACTCTTCGAGCTATGATAGACTCACCCATGGGGTAACTCACCTCATAAGGTTTATGGAGGGCTTCAGGACATGCATGAAATATATATGCAAAGAATAGGGTTATAAAAGACAAATTTGCTCTCAGATCAAAAAGTGCATATGTATCAGAATCATAAACTCGTAACATACTGGTGACCATATCTTAGGTTTCCTCGACATCTTGATGACTGTGAAGGGCATAAAGTCGATTGGCCCTAGGGGTACCTTGAGGTTGACCCCTCTATCCCTGGGTTCTTATGCCTCCACTTCTATCGTTGTTGACATGGTGGCCGGGCTTTCCACAAGCAAAGCAAGCATTGGACTCGGCTAAGCATTCCCCTTTATGAGGTCTTCCACGCTTGGGGCTCTTAGGACTTTGGGGCTTTGGGGCAACCTTTTTGTCCTTCTAGGGAGGAGGACTATTGTTGGATCCTTGTCTTGTGCCACCTTGAGATTTGTATCCACTACTTCTTTGGTGAGAGTAGTTCCTACCATCCACATAAGCCCGCTTGGACTCCCTTGCCCTTTCCCAGAGCTTCTCCTTTTCAATTTGTTCAGGATGTGTCATTAGGCGAGAAATATCCATATCTTTGACCAACATTGCCATCTTAAATTCTTTAAAGACCAACTAAAAACACCCGAAATGAATTTAATCATATGAGCCCTTGGATCCGCGACTATGAATGGAGCATACTTAGATAATTTGGTGAACTTGAGGACATATTCCCTCACACTCGTGCTTTTTTGCTTCAAGTTGATGAATTCTTGGACCTTCGCCTCCCTAAGTTTAATGAGGAAGAACCGATCTAAGAAGGTACATTTGAATTCCTCCCAACCAATGGGATCCATTTCTTAGACTCTCTCGTCGGCCCACTGCTCATGCCAAATCTTGGTGACTCCTTTAAGTTGGTAGGCCACTAACTAGGCTTTGTCCTCCGACGGAACACCCATCACAACCACAACCCAGTAAGCTTAACTCAATAGGGTTCTCATCCTTTGTTGACCCATAGAATTCTAGAGAGTTCATCTGCTTGGAGTCTCAAACTCTAGCACCTAGGGCAGGAACTTGGGGAGGTACAACTATCTCCCTGTTGGCTTGGTTTTAGCCAACGCTTGGGTCAACACTGTGAAGGCAACTCTAAACTCTGCACGAGACACTCTTTCTTCCTGTTAGAGTGGAGGGACTTATTATTCTGAAGTGCCTCGTTGGTGGGGAGCTCTCGAGATGGTATGATCTAGAAAGAAACCAAAACCCGTCGTTAGTTAGGAAGAAGGGAAGACTTTGCTAAACAGTCTTATAGCCTCTTATTCATGATACTAGCGCGCTTCACAACCTTGAATGAGACTCTATGCTATGGGGTATGCATGGACATCTGAGGAACATTCTTAAACCTCATGCTTTGATACTAAATTTGTAATGATCTAACCTAGGGGCCTAGTCATCGCATGGTGAATGAGATACCCGAAGGCACCTTACCCAAGCCATCTAATCATCTCAAGGATTCATAGACATTAAGTAGAAATATAGTGCGTAAAAATTATAAGGGAAAGGGGTTATGGGCCACTTTTGTTTTTTGCTATGAAGCAACATTTAAAGTAGCTAGTTTATAAAATATCATTTGTCCATAAGCATACCACTAATACATACTAACGTAACCAATAAGGTCGATTTTGTCAAATAGAAAGAACATCCATAATAGACAAAATAGACAGTAAAAGCCTTAAAAGGGCCAAAATACATTGTTTTGGAAATAAAAATACATAAAGAGTGGTAAATAGGTGGAGTCTCGAACTAAGGGCTCACCATGACAATAATCTAGCCTCAGATGTCAACTATTAGCCACGAGTTGGTAGAGGAGTACCTGTCCCTACATGGTTAAATCGGGCAGGCAAATATATGTTAGTACATAAGAATGTACTATGCAAGATGCAATGAACAAATGAAATTGTAATGCCATCATAATTAAACATATCATATATGTATACATAATATTAGAGAATCATGAAACAAGCTTAAACGCGCACAAGGGATATGGCTCAGATCAATATGAGATAATGCATATTACACACAAATTAAAGATATATCAGAGGATCATGTAAACTTGTGGGAATGAACCATAACCAACAGTAAGATCATGCGAGCTACTATATAGGATCTAATGAACTCCTTCCATTGGGAAAAGCCAATGTACTTCTTCTATTGGGAAAAAGAGAATCTACTTGCCAAGGTAGATATATGAAATTTAGTAACTTTACAATTGTATTTTTCATAACTTTTTGGTCTACGTCGATCCACTAGCCTATCTTATAAGGCTTCTATAGTGGCACATAGTTAGGGACATCGAGATTTATGTTCAAGGGATAATGCCACAACTAATGGGATGAATCCCAATCTCGAGTCTTCTCAGTATTAAATCATCCTACGAAAATCTTTCAAAACACACTCTTAGAATCATAAGTAGTAATCTTAGGAGTAGCTTGAACTTAAAAATCTTTCTTAAACATCTTTTAGGGCAGTAATCATCTTACATAGCTTTGGTAAACTTTATCTTTGAAACTCTTCAAAAATGCCCTAATCATAGTAAAAATTCATAGGAAACTTTCATTGAAAATAAGGTATTGATGCATAGAACAATTATAAATCACATAAGTCTTAAAAAATGTCTTTAAAAAGGAGCATCGAAACCACCCAACCTTAATCACAGAAAAACCCAATATATATATAAAATAGTCATTTAACTTTATGAGTAATCATATAGTAGCATAGGAATAATAAAATCATCATAAGCTTGCATTTAGAATTTAAAAACTTAAAGAAAAGGTAAAATGGATTAAAGGAAACTCTATGGGTGAAAGAATACCCATAAATCAACTCACATACCAGGGGAACTAGAGAGAAACAGAATTAAAACCTAGAGGAAGAAACTTGGAAACCCTAACTTTGTTATTGGGAGTTCTTGAGGACCTCTCTTTTCATAAAGAATTTAAGCATGTAGAATGATGGGAATTAGGGCTTTTAGGATAATATAGGTTCCTTTTATTTCCCCAAAATTACATGGTTTTTGAATAGGATTGATGGAAATGATTGAATTGCCCCTCATTAATAATTGTTGGAAACATTTAGGAGATGATATATTAAAAGGGATCTTGACTTTGATGTTGGAGATTGATATATTAGAAGGTTTCATTATTGAAAGGTGTGATTCGATTTAAGAAAAAAGAAAAGTTGAGTCCTATAGATGTAGGACCTTATAAGATGATGACACAGGTTTGCAAGGTTGCATATGAGTTAGACTTGCCATTGGAAATGTCTATGGTTCATCCAGTGTTCCAAGTATCCATGTTGAGGAAGTTCATGTGTCATCCAAGTTCCATTGTGCCGTTGGAAGTAATTGGAACTGAAGGGAATGTGACCTTTGAAGAGGTTTCAAATGAGATTTTTGACCAACAAGTGAAGCGACTGAGGAAGAAAGAAGTTCCATGCGTTATAGTTCTTTAAAGGAATTAACAAGTTGAGAGCACTACATCAGAAGGAGGAGAACATGATGAAATGATATTGCTATCTTTTTCACTCTACTTAAGCGTAAAGTATTAAATTATCCTAACCCAAAGGCCATACATTCTTCCATTTCAGCTGTTTTATGTCATATTGCATACATGCATACTCATAAGACTATATTTGAATGGTAATGGGTGCATAAGTTTGACAATTTCATGCAAATAATGTTTTAAGTTGCTTTTTCCATTCCTTTTTAGTGTTGATATTTTTTTTTAACTCTACTCAAGTTTGCTTTTATCTAATTCGAAGATGAATGTTCCTAAGGGGAGAAATTATAATACCCTGTATATTAAAAGGTCAAAATTATAAAAAAGGGTGTAGATCTAGTTTAGGGTATAGTGGTGTATGAGTGCCATCTATAACTTGTATTTGCATTTATGAGTCGTTGATGGGCTTTATGGATGGGTCTGGGACTTGGTGAAAAATTGAGAAGGTTGGGTTGGATATATGAAGGGTCATAAATGGATCTACGAACTATGGATCGAAGTTGTGGTTTAGTTTTAGAGAGGGGTGAAATAAGGTTCAATAGGATGAGACAACTTATGACCCATGGTCTGGTTGATAGGTCATAAAGAGGGTTCATGGTTGAGTCCTGAAGGTGTGAAATTGGCTAAGCATTAGGGATAGCGACAAGGGTTATGTACGTCCAGTAAAAGAAATTATGGGTCGTGCATTGGGTTTGTAGTTCGAAGAGCTGAGTTTTAGGTTTGTGATCTTTTCGGGGTGTAACTAGGAAAAAAATCCTATGAGTCGTAGATTATTCTATGACCCGTAGACTAGTCTCATGGTTTCTTCTGTCTATTTTTAATAAAAGGTGGTTTCGACTTCCTACCCTAAGTCCTAAGCTATGTCATAATGGTTTTGAGACCTACCCTTCTCAGTCTAATACTAACTATTTCCTTCCTATTTGTCACAGCCCCACCGAGGGCCGTAACTAGTGCCCGATAGGGACACCTACCCCTGCATATACATGAACATCCCTTTTCCCCAAAC
>JAPFFP010043304.1:0-13347 GCA_026153255.1 Solanum medicagineum | reverse complement strand
CTGATAAGTTATAGCGATTATTCCCATTGACTTCGAATAGATTTGTAGATTGGTAAAGGGGTTCACTGGTTACTTTAAGAAGGCCACAACTTTTCTCATGCTATCAGTTGATTTATTCTAAAGCATCATAGATCATCCAGAATTATTGAGAGTACTAGGCAGTGAGATAGGGTAGTAGCAAGAGGTTTCACTGACAGGGTCAGTTTGGTGGCCATCCACCTAGAGACATGGATTATTTGGGTTAGCGAACATAAGGTTACCAAGTAGAGCAAGTTCATACAGTTATTCAAGACACCAAGAGTATAGGTAGACACAGATCTGGCCAAGCTAGTCATGATAGTTCATTAAGTTTAGACAGGCATGCTGATACTTCAGGTTATTCTCCCTAGAGTTCTATTCCACAGGGTTGCTTTGCATGTCATGAGTTTTGACATAAGGACAAGGATTTTCCCAAACATGCTCCTACTTTTATTCAGGTTGGGTTATAGAACACTTGCCCTATACAAGTTCCAATAGATAGAGGTAGTTCTTAGAGTCCAAGGGATGGCACCAGGGTGCCAAGGGTAGAGCTCAAGGTAGTGGATATGGTGGTTTACAAGCTAGTGGCGATCATAGAGTATGTTATGTTATACCAGGAAGGGATAAGACAAAGGCCTTAGATACAGTGATCACAAGTATCATTCTAATTTGTGATCGCTCTGCCTCAGTATTATTTGATCTTGGGTCCACTTTTTCTTATGTGTCTACTAATTCTTTTATGGACATTGTTTGTGTGTATAAGCCTCTTGACGTGTCTATTTGTTTTTCTACCTTGGTGGGTGAACCTTTAGTGGTAGATCGAGCTTATCAGGGCTGTATAGTGACATTATCAGGTAGAGAGGCCTAGACAGACTTGATTTTATTATATATGATTGATTTTAATGTGATCTTGGGTATGGCCGGTTATCTTCTTATCATGTTGTCCTTAATTATTATTTCAATTCTATGGTTTTAACCTATCTGAGTTTGCTTCGATTAGTTTGAATGTGTTCCCCTACTTCATACCCAAAGAGAGTGATCTCTTATATTTGTGCTCATCATATAATGGTGAGGGGTTATCTATCTTATCTAGATTATGTGTTGGATGTTACTAAGGACTCTCCTTCTTTAGAGACCACAGGAAAGTGAGAGAGTTCATGGATGTGTTTCCTATAAATTTGCCAAGTATCCTTCTAGATTGTGACATTGATTTTGTGATTGACTTGGAGTCAAAGACCAAGCCCATCTCCATTTCTCCTTATCAAATGGCTACTGTGGAGTTGAAAGAACTAAGAGAACAATTGAAGGACTTATTGGAGAAAGAATTTATCTGGTTTAGCATTTCACCATGGGATGCACAGATGTTGTCATGAAGAAGAAAGATGGTATAATGAGAATGTATATTGTTATCTTCAATTGAACAAAGTTACCATCAAGAACAAGTATCCTCTTCTCCACATTGATGATTTATTTGACTAGCTTCATGGTGCTATGGTGTTCTCCAAAAATTAATTTATGATTGTTCTACAATCAGTTGAGAGTTTGGGAGTATGATATCTCAAATACTGCTTTAAGGACTCATTATAGGCACTATGAGTTCACGGTTATGTCATTTGGGCTAACTAATGCCCTAGTTGCTGTCATAGAGTTAATGAACTAGATATGCAGGCCATATTTGGATGCTTTTGTGATTGTGTTTATTGATGATATCTTGATTTATTCTAAGATTAAGGCTGATAATGTCTGACATTTGAGGGTCGTACTTCAAAGATTGAGAAAGGAGAAACTTTATTCTATGTTATGTAAATGCAAGTTTTGGGTTAAGTCTATATCTTTCTTAGGTCAGGTAGTGACTAAGGATGGTATTATGGCCTATCTAGCCAAATTTACAGTGATTCATGATTGGATGAGACCTACTTTAGTGAGTGAGATGTGGAGCTTTATTGGTCTAGCACGCTATTGTTATCAATTTGTTTAGGGGTTCTCCACTATCACATATCCTCTAACTAGGTTTATTTAAAAGACCATGACATTTTAGTGGACTAATTAGTAGGAGTTGAGCTTCCAAAAGCTCAAAGAGTTATTAACTTCAACACCTATTTTAGCATTGCCCAAGGAGGGTATGGTGTTTGTCGTTTATTATGATGCTTTAGGTGTACGGTTACGTAGAGTATTAATATAGAAAGGGAGATTTATAACATATGCTTCTCGATAGCTGAAAGTCATGAGAAGAACTACCCCACCCATGATCTAGAGCGAGCTGCAGTGACGTTTGTTTTGAAGTTGTGAAAGCATTATCTCTACGGGGTAAATTGTGAGATTTTTACTGTTCATCATAGCCTCAAATAAATCGTCTCACAGTCGAATATGAACATGAGGTAATGTAGGTGGTTGGAGGTATTATAGGATTATGACATCTCCATTCTTTAGTATCCAAGCAATGCTAATGTCGTAAAAGATGCTTTAAGTTGGAAGGCCTTTAGTATGGGTAGTTTGACATTCCTAAAGGTGAAGGAGAGATCTTTGGATTAGAAGGTTCATTCATTGGCTAGACAGATAGTTTGACTTGATATTTCTCCACCTTATAATATTTTGGCCTTTGTTGAGGGGAGGTATTCCTTGATGAATTAGATCCGTGCTCATCAATTTGATGATGATAAGTTATGTATGATATGGGATAAAGTGTTGAGGGGTGAAGCCAAGTTAGCTTCTCATGATTCTGAGGTTGTTTTGAGAAATAATGATTGTATCTATGTGCCTTAGGTGGGTGATTGGGTGCGTACTATCTTAAAGGAGGTACATTAAGTATTCTATTCATCTAAGAGTGCAAAAGATGTTTTATAATTTAAAGCATATTATTT
Source organism: Solanum medicagineum (assembly GCA_026153255.1). Classification (NCBI taxonomy): domain Eukaryota; kingdom Viridiplantae; phylum Streptophyta; class Magnoliopsida; order Solanales; family Solanaceae; genus Solanum; species Solanum medicagineum. The sequence goes on along the minus strand of JAPFFP010043304.1, from coordinate 10,468 downwards.
ATGATGTAGGATGAAGAAGGATATTGAAGAATTTGTGTCCAAGTGTTTGAATTGCCAACAGGTAAAATATAAGCACCAGAGACCAAGGAGTTCGATATAGAGGATGCTCATTCTCAAGTTAAAGTGGGAGCATTACTGTAAATTTCATGACAGGCTACCCTTGGCATTGGGTAAATGTGATTTAATTTGGCTGATAGTGGATCAATTGACCAAGCAACTCAATTTCTTCAGATGCAGACTAGCTGTAATGCAAAACATCTAGCTAGGGTCTACATATGTGAGGTTTTCAGGTTGCATGGTGTGCCTATTTTTCCATTGTGTCGGATCAAGGTTTATCTTTCACTTTTTATTTTTGAAAGGCATTGCAATAAGGCTTAGATACTCGACTAGATATAAGTACATCTTTTCACCTTTAGAATGATAGTCAGTTTGATCAGACTATTCAAGTGCTATAGGATATGCTTTGAGATTGTTTGATTTCTTTTAGTTTTCAATGGGATTAGCACTTTCCTTTAGCAGAATTCACATATAACAATTACCATTCCAATAGTTAGATGGAACCATTCAAGGTATTGTATGGTTGGAGATGTCGATCACTCATTAGTTGGTTTGATTTTATTTTAGTGGATACTTTAGATATTTATTTGCTCAAGGATGTGATGGAGAGGGTCTGATTGATTCAGAGTCGGTTATTCATAGACCAGAGTCTCCAAAAGAGTTATGCTGATAGAAAGGTCTACCCTTAAAGTTTATGGTGGGTAATCAAGTGTGGCTGAAGATATCACCATGAAGGGTGTGATGAGATTCAGAACGAAGAATAAGCTTAGTCCGAGGTTTATTAACCCATTTGGGATCTTAAGAAGAGTGGGAAAGGTAGCTTATGAGGGTGTTTTTCCACTTAGACTATCAGCGATTCATCTTGTATTCCATGTCTTCATGCTTCATCAATACATATCAGATGAGTCCCATGATTCAATAGAGTTGGGTCTGGACTTGTCATATGAGGAGGATCCTGTAGCTATTCTAGACAGGCAGATCAGGTGGTCGGGACTAAGGAAATCACTTTGGAGTAAAGTTTCAGTGGCAATATTCATCTATTGAGGAGGCAATTTAGGAGATAGATTCCAATATGCGTGTCTGGTATCATATTCCCATCTTTTTAAGGCTTCAAGTACTTTTTCTTTACCTTATGTTCAAAGACAAACATGAATTTTAGTGCTAGATGATATAATAACCTTGAAGGTTTTTTTTGAAATTCTTGAGAAAATATCATTTTACCCCTTTTAATAGTAGCTTCAAGTCATATTTGGTCCATTTCTATGACTAGTTTTGGTAGTTCATTAAAAAGTTGAAGGATGTAAGAGTTTTTTTTTAAGTTTTAAAGGCTTCAATTTTCTAAAACAGTGAATTTTGATCTCATTCAACGTTGGGAGACTTGAAATAGAATTTCATCAATTTCATCATCTTTGGTATGTGAAAATTGATTTAGGCGCCTTATCATTTTTTAGATTTGAGTCTATTTTGTGAATTTGAGGTCCTAAGTTGGAAATTTGAATTAAAACAGAATAAGGTTTGACTTTGATCAATATATTATTTTCAGATGCTCGAATTGAATTTATTATGATTTTGTTGGATTTAAAAGGTGATTTTAAGTCTCAAAGATACATCATTATATTTTTCAAGAGTCACAAGGGTGGTTTGATATTTTTAAGCATTAAGGTTAGTATAGTTGTAGCTTATTCGATTTTGAATCAAGGAGATCTTAGATTCAATTTTTGATGGTTTCATTAAGTTGGAATGTTGAATTTAGTAGGATAACATATACATGTGTGTATGAGATTCTGAATAATTTTCAAGGGTCTAACAAGTGACTTAGTGAAATTCCCAAATATGATATCTAGTGCCAACTGATTTCTTCATTGTATTCACGAAAACCCTTCTCCCAATCAGGATGGGTAGTCTTGTCCTTCTCTGTCGTGATGTTATCCTCCTTTATTTCCCGCGAGTGCAACCCCCATTCTGCGATTGCGATGGAGTACCTTTCTATCCTCTGCGATCGCGATAAGTGATGACCTACGATCACAAAGGTCATTTTTGACCCGCACGATTTTAGTCAAAGTTTCGACTGTTTTCACCAATTTTGAATATTTGGAGTTTGGGAAGGCTAGTTTTGAGATAATTTCTTTAAAGTATTTCATTTGAGTAAGTATTTTTAAGCTAAAACCTTTAATTTTTCTTCTAACTATTTTAAGTTTTTGACTTCTAGTTCTAGTTTCAAACTCCAAATTCTATGATTTCTTCATAAACTCGAATTTTAGTAAAATGGTTATTTCAGAATTGATTCTTGCTTAATTCTTATGGGATTTTCAACTATATGCTCCTTATTGATTATAGAACCGACATAAAATTTTAGTTTTATCATTTTTTCTTTAAAGTTAATTTGGGATTTTACCCCAAAAATTGAAGGCTTACAATTTTGGTATTATTGGACTTTTTTTAATGAATTCTTTCTATTCTCGATAGTGAGTAATCATTTCAAAGATTAAATTTGAAGATTATTCTTTTGGTAAGTGTTTGAGTGCGATTTCGATATTCGAGGTAGGCCATGTTATCCTTCTTTGGGATTGATATTGTATAATTGATTATTATTATGTCCTAGACTATAGGATGTGATTGTATCTTGATTGAGTTGTCATGTATATTATGATACCCATGTGGGAGTTTTACTTGCTATTGTGCTTGTTTTCTTAATTTTACTTTGTCTTAATTGAATCATGACATACTTTTGAGAAATGAAATGTTTTGAAAATAAAAAGATTTGAAAAATGAAATGATTTGAGAAACGAAACACTTTGAGAAATGAAACACTTTGACAAGTGGAGTAGTGGAGTACCTTGTGAAAAAAATGCTTTGCAAAGAGTGGTGACTGGTGATATATTTTGAAAATACAGAGGCTTTTCAAACGGCAGATGATTGTTTTAAAAAGGACTTCTTCTCATTATTTTCATAAGAGGATTTTTTTAAAAAAAAAATGTTGAGTTTTGAGAAATTTAACACTTTAAGAATTGTGTTGAGATGATTGTACTTCTGTATTTGTGTTTGACATGCATCTGTCCTCATACATTCATATCATGGAATATGCGGAGTTGAGATATGTTATAACACCTTTTTGTAAGAAAATGAGTCAACTTTAAAATCCTTGACCACGTATTGGGTGGCAAAGAGATGTGATATTGTGATGAGGTATACGACCTATGAGGCTCCCATGGGTCCTGTCTACTAGCTCAGTAAGCAAGTGTATATGACAAGCTCTATGACAATCTTGATTCCACCAGTACCACCCATGCATTATGCATCTCATCTCATTGCATTGCACGCTATTGTTCTTCGAGCGTTAATTTTATTTAATGGTATTTGTATGCTCATGGTGCATTTACATTATTCACATTGTTCTATATATATAAATTAGTGACACTAATGTTTGACTGGTTTTCCTGTATGCAAATAGAAGTATTTCTAGTTTGTTGCATAGTTTAATCAATTCCTAATATTCAATTGGTCAAATCTGTTGGGTATATGTTAATTATACTTGCCCATACTTTTGTGTCCCCTTTAAATGCAGATCCTAGCCAGGGTCATTCATCTGGTATTTGATTATTCCAACAGAGGTGCCATCTAGATTTGGTAATGAGATCCAGTGCTTGAGCCTATTTGTAGATTTTATCTTTACTTTGTCGTCTTTCTTTCATTTCAGAGATTGAATCGTATATACTATTCCAGACATTGTATTAGATGCTCTTTATACTTATGACACCAAATTTTAGGATAAATCTTTATTGAGTTCCTTTCTTTCATTTGTGGCCTGACTTCTCTTTTGGGAGTCTTGTATGTGATTACTTTTCGACTTACATATCAGGTTGGAATTTTAGGATGTGTATCATCATGACTTTGCTTTCTGGGTCGTGATACAGTGTCTTTGAGAGAGTTTATGAATCTAATTCTAGTCATTGTGAAGGAATGAGTCAGATTTTAGGTTAATTGTCGTTTATCAAAATCAATGAACGAAAATCACATAGGACTAATAATTGTTTGATTTTTAATTTATATGGCACTTATGTTCTTTCTACTATTTCAAGAGATTATAATATTTATCTTTGATTTGCATGGAATTGGTTTGCTTAGTGGGTAATGGCCTGTTAGGTTTTTATTGCGGCTATATAGAAATTGGGTCATGACAATTGATATGTTATTCCCATGCCATAGTTATCTATAATTATATATAGGCATGATACTTAAACATGTCCTTTTAATTTGGTCCTAGATGATATCTTTTCCCTTCAACTTTGAAAGTCCTCAAGTATGCACTTAAGCTTGTATAAAATTGAATAAGTAGACACATATAATCTTATGTGAATATTATACATAAGACATCACGTAGGTCACGTATGCACACTAATTCAACTTTACACAAATATGTCACAACCGGACAACTGGGTGTGATGGCACTCACCTAACCCACCAAGGCAAGTTAGCCAACACTTAGTAACTTAACATGATAATCAAGGAGAAGATAAATAGTCTAAATAGGATAGATGGGCATAAAAAATAAAAACTACAACCTTCCCAGAATTGGTGTCACATGTACAAGCCTCTAAATACAGAATACTCAAAGAAATACAAATCTTAAATGTCTAGTCCTCAAATAGAACAAAACATAAAATACGATCCTCTAAGGCCTGCTGGATATATAAGCAGCTACCTCAAAAGTAATCCAAAAGTTCGATCCAAGAAACAAAAGTCTAGCTGGATGGACAAGACTCACAACCTACAAAAATATAGCAAGGGGTGAGCACTAAACAATAGGGTACTCAGCGAAATGGAACAGACCTAAGGTAAAGCAATGAAGAACACAAGTAACTCCTTAAATCCCAATCAAAATTTGCCCGACTACAACCCTACACTCAGAAAATTCCCAACATTATATAGTATATATTTCACATAAGTATAGGTATACACATCACTTGGCGTAGTATCTTAATACACAAGTATATAAATAAATCTAACACTTACTCAAAATCAGGGATACAATAAGTGTACAATCTCATAAATAATATATAACTAATATCAATCAGATGTGGTATGAGATAGAGTGTATGCCATGAAATATGAATAATGCGATGCAATGTCAAGTGATCATGATGCATGTCTATCTTACGATACACATTTGTTGACCAGATGACTGCTTCATTTGAAACTCATGGGGGCCACACATGAACCATGTATCTGTCGGAACCATTCTTCTTCGACAATAACTTTCATATGTAGTTGGAATCATTTCCCTTCAGTTTTTTTTCTTTTTTTTCTTTTTCACTAGCCGGAATCATTCCTTTTTGGCTTTTCATCGTCGATGGATTATCAAGCAAGCACATGATAATAACCCATTAGACATATTCAAGGAAATAGAGTATGCAAGATGTCCATATGTATCATGTATATCAACAATAGAAATCGAATAATTCTCAAGTGTCTCAATATCACCACAGTATCAATACATCATAACGTAAGCACCATTTTACTATCAATATCAAATGACCCACAAGATCACATAAGGCACAAATCCACAGTTAATTTATAAGTTATTATATCACCATAAGAACAACCATTTACTTTGAAATATCATGATCAAACCTATGATGATATAATTCTACCCCCAAAGTACTCAATTTGATACACATAGGAGCATACAAGGTTCATTCATACTTAATAGAAGGTTAGAAGTTCACTTGCCTTAAATAAAGTCTTGAATCAAGTTGAAATTATTGCTTTCCCCTTGCTACTGTACTCCAACTCACCAAAATCTATTCAAATATGGCATCACAATTACATAACGAATCTAACTACACTAAAATCAATCAATTTATAGAGAAACAGTAAAATGGTAAAAAGTTCCATTTCAAAAAATATTGCTAGTATTTAAAAATTAAAGCATAAAATATTTTTCATGTAATAAGGAGTTCAACGGTGAAAACGATTTTAAAATGGAGCTAAGATGAGGGAGAAACCAACAATTAAAGTTTAGAAATTAAAGTCCAAGAAATCCCCAATTTACACCATTAAAATCCCAAAATTAAAAGTTAAAAACATAAATTCATCAATGGAAATTAATGATATAGGTTAGAAAATAGTCACTCAATCGAATTGTCATGAAAAACCTCGAAATACCTCTTTAAAATGAAGCGTGGAGAGTTGAAAATGGTGAAAAAGAATTTAATCACTTTTTTTAAAAGACAACACTGTTAAGGTAACATCAATGCTCCGAAAATGCGAAAGCCAACAGGGCTGATACACTTTGCAGATGCAGGCAACCCCTTTGTGAACGCGGTGGTCAAAAGCGATCTGTTTCCCACAATTTCGTGAATGCGGAAGTCTAAAAAGTTTGACCTACGCAAACTGGACTTGGAGGTGCAAACAAGGAGAGTAGTTTGGGATGCACCAGATAGAACAATGAACCAAAAACACACAAAATTCAAAAATTGAAACTGGATCCTTGGAAAGTCATTCAAAACCCTATTGTGACGCCCCATAACTTTATCCTCATATGTATCCATGTTTCAAGACTCATTCTTACACATCAGAAGTGGATTAGGGTCACAAGGGACCTCTACTACTTAGCCAAGTTCAAAACATCCCTATAAATTGAGTTTCTAGTGTTAGATTATACAAGGATCAATTTTAATTGATTATAACTCTTAGCACACAAAGCATTAGATGTCCCATGACCTGCCAAATGAAATATCATTGAATTAGCTTTCCAACTCGACCGATTTCACCTTATTTGGAGTTCAGAGTCAAAATTATGATCATTTTTTTACTGAAGATTGATATAGGAAAGTTGGATCTACGAAACCTAATAAGGGCCATGGAAAAAAGTATGGCTCGTCTGCTAACTCATGGAAAAACTTCCTGACAATTCATTTTTTGGTCTTAGACTTTATGGACCAATCTACGGATCATAAAAGTATCTGCGACCCATAAATTGGGCTCGTAAAAATGATCCAGAGACATCATGAAACAACCCCAAAAAGTGCTCAAAAATTTTTCTTGGAATGTCCAAAATTTTTAAATTCCATATATGTCAAAATCCGTTCGTTATTTCAAAAATCTGACATCATATTCTTGTTCAGGGGGTCAAAATTTTGAGAAAAAAGGGTCTAACTCCAATCTAAGAGCGAAATATTAGCAATTATAATTTTTCAAGGTGCGAATTCCAGAGAGGAATTCGCGACCCCCACACGACGCGCCTCTGTGTTAGAAAGTGATTGTTTTTTTTAGTTTGATCCAAGACTTCTAAGTCTTGGGCCTAAGTGTTACCAAATGTTTTTTTACCTATACTTAGTCTTATTTCTCCCTCATATCATCCTAAACATTTCTCAATATTCACTCAAACACTTAGATATACTTTCACTCACAAATTCAAGTCTCAAAACCCTCATCCGAAACTAAGGTTTTCCTTCAAGGTTCTTCTTCAAGCTTCAAGTCTCCATCCAATCTTCACCAAGTTCATCCCCAAGCTAAGGTATGTGGGTTTCTTTCATGGGTTCCTTTAACCCATGATACCCAAGTCTCTTTTTATTCAAATTGCATGATTTAAAGTTGATTTACAAATGGGTCTTACTTATTATGAAATTCACTGCACACTATGTTAAATCTATGTGAAATTATGACTGTTTTGCTATGTTTTGAGCTATAAATCTTGGACCTATCGTAAGAATTGATGAGGAATTTTGATGTATGTTGCTTGAGGATGTTGCAAGGCGTTGATTGATAATTTTACAATGGATTTTCTTGCATGATTTCATCTCTATTTTTCATGATTTTATACTAGCATTATACACCCTCTAAGTGTTTGATAAAATGTCTAGATATGACTTCTTGAGAAGTTGAAGTTCCAAAGAATGAGATATGATATGATTAACTATATGATGATGAAATGAGCTTATGTATATGATATACTCTATATAAAGTGTTGCATTAGCCATACCCGATCTGGGGAGACAAGAGCCCAGATAACCGAGGGGGGTTTTGTACTCATCAACCATGTGAGGGGTTTGTACTTTGCTACCGTGGTGATAAGGTGTGATTATCATCAACCATGTGAAGGGTTTGTACCACACCGCCTGGGTGATGGGGTGAAACTATCATCAACCACCAAGGGGTTTGTACCTTGAAAATCTAGCTTGGTCTCTTCTACAGATATGATATCCTATATGAGCATTATCTACTTAAGCATGTTTTACTTATATATTGATCATACATGTCATATTGTTATACTATGTCTATTGCCTATTGTTACGTATTTTGACTATAATGTCTAATTCTTGTTGCATTGTATCCTACATACTTAGTACATCCAAACGCACTAACGCATACTCTTGCCTACATGATATCACCATGTAGGAACAGGAGCCCAAGTTGATCATCCTCCACCTCCACGTGGCTAGTCGATACTACTCAAGCTAGTTGGTGTGTCCTCTACTTCGGGGACCTTAGTCTATGTTGCTCTTATTATGTATTGAGATATTCTTCCTTTTGTTTTATTTTGACTATGAGGATGAACCTATTTGCTTTTGTCTTGGCCCCTGCTCTTATCTATGTATTAGAGGTGTTTGTTGGACATGTTATGTATCTATGCTAAGAGCCTTGGTCCTCTATTGTTCTTGATGTCTATAATATGAAAGTGCTTTCCTCATCCCCGGTTGTCCCACTTTATTATCTCCTGATGCTTGTTTTATTGTTTGAGTGACCAATGATGTGTAATGACAAGTTAAGAGGCTTGTTTGGGGTCCCTTCGATTTCCCCATTTGCCATGTCACGTCTAGGCCCTAGGCTTGGGTGGTGATACCTCAAAATTTGCCCAAAAGTTTACGGAAGGGTCCGTACAAGCCATGGAAGTTTCTACAGGTCGTTTGTGGGCCCGTAGATGACTTTTGACAGCTTTTTAAGAAATGTTATTTTGATCTTTTTTCACCCATTCAAATCCTAAACCTGACGTTTTTACACCTAAATAAAGCCCTAAACATGTTAGTTCAATATTTCTACACTAAAACACTCTCTCAAACTTATAGCAAGGGTTCAAAGGAGAAAAAGTCTAGGGTTTGAAGCAAAAACTTGAGAATTCTTCCAAGTTGTTTTAAGATTCAAAACTTCTAGGGATGTAAAGCTAATCAAATGGATTATGTTCTTCTGTGTGCCCCATAACTTGAATTGATGGAGTTGTTAGAAAATTGAGTCTTTCATGGATGTTCTTGAATGTTTTTCTTAAATTCTAATGTATCTCTATATAATTTTGCACGAATCACATTTTCTACGAACTAAATGTTTGAATTAGATGATTTTGCCTTACTACATGGACCCTAAGATGAATTCTTGTTATTTTTACATATTTTACTTAAATGAGCATGCATGAGTATAATTTGAGCCTAATGAGTCTATGGATTCCCTAAATACTTTAACTCTACTGTTATTTTTCTGAATGCTATGAGTTAGAATGATACATGATAGAGTCTCTATTAGTCAAGAGCTGAACCTTAAAAGAATGTAACCAAAGAGTTGATAGTTAATGTGATGAATTGAGTTGACCAATATACAATGAGACTAGATGAATGAGTTAACCAATGGGTTGATGTTTTATGAGCATATTGAGTATTAGGAGAAGTATTGAGCACCAAATTGAGTAAGAGTAATTTCAACTCGAACTCAATAACTATGTAGTCGACATAGAAGAGGATTCAACCATAAAATCGGATGCTTTGTATTGTCCGAAAATGAGGACTTGATGTTACTAATTTTGGATCTACTGATGGGATGTCATATATCCTGGAAAGGTATTGGATGAATGTGGCAATGGCATTGCTTCATTGTTTCATCACAGGCTCATAGGTGATGGTTGTCGGTTAGAGAAACTCCCAAATAGGCCTTGATTCTGAGAGGATAAGACTAGATGGTATATGCGCGGTCATTGTCTAAACTGCATTAGACTCTTGACATGATTATTGAGTTTTCTAATTCTTGAATTGAGTAATTTGATGTGATATTATTCTATCCTTACATGTTTCATTAAGCCATTTTACATACTCATACATTTCACATACGAACGTCCATTTGGTTGTTGATGTGGACTACAACATGAGCATCTTCTATCATCTAGGTAAAGCTAATTTGGTTGTTAATTCTCTTAGTAGCTTGTCTATTGGAATAACTACTCATGTGGAAGAAGAGAAGAAAGAGTTAGCCAAAGAGGTGCACAAACTAGCACTATTGGGAGTTCAACTAGATGAATATGGTGAAGGTGGAATATTTGTGCATAATGGGTCTACATCATCTCTTGTGGTAGAGGTAAAAGAGAATCAAGATCGAGATTGCATCTTACTCCAATTGAAAGAAGATGTACACAAGCAAAAAGTAATGG
>JAPFFP010043303.1:0-13348 GCA_026153255.1 Solanum medicagineum | reverse complement strand
CCAACTTAAATGTACCCTCCGACTACAATTTAACATTGGGAATTTACTTCGACTTAATTAAATTACGGGGTCTAACAAAAAATGAAGTGCAAAGAGGGGAGGCACCTAGGATGATGAATCAAAAGACAAAGAGACGTCAACAGAAGAAGAATAGAAGAGGACCAAAAAGACCTTTGATCATGAAAGGAATGTGTAGAGCTTAAGAAGGGATGATTTACTACTGTTCATATGCTATCCTACCAAATGTTAATCCTTCACTTCAGTCTTAACAAAGTCCTTTGGGATCTTAGTCCGGAAGAAAGTCAAGTAAACTCTGATTGCAAATAAGGACAAGCTTATGGGTTGAAGCTTACATGATATTTCTCAATTGGGAGAGTGAGAGTTGAAGAGGTCCTCTGAAAATAATGTCATAATCTTGTGTGTTTTGGATCTTCTTTGTTGTGAGGGCAAATGGTAATGCCTTTAGGCAGTGATCAACACCTACATGAGCAATTGTGAGCATAGTAATATTTTTTATTACTCCTTAGTCATCTCTTGAGGCATCAAAATCACGTAAATGGTTTGTGAAAGTTCGAGAAGTGATGAAAGAGGTGGAAATGTATATGTTTCTCCTTGTGGCCCTGTTGGCAAACTCTGAAATTGGATGGATTGATGTGTGATTTGCTTGCGAGGAAGCAAAGGCTTAAGTCGAGGGTGTTGATGAATCCATATTTCGAACTCATTCGGGGGCTAGTTTGCAAAGAAACATCGTCCTCAGTGTGCTATTATTTCTGGTCTCTAATGAATATGCATGTGTTATGTTAGGAAATAGGTTTAAAAGTGCACAAATAAACAATACTTGACAAGTCTATGAAAGGGGGAAAAAGTGTTAAAAAGGAAGAAAAAATGGTATCGCCTACATACTCGGCGATCCGCCGAACACTCAGAGAGAACGCCTATCATTGCAGCAACCAAGGTTCAAGCCTGAGTCAGAATGCGATCAGAATCGATATCATAAAACTTTTTCGCACACCACTGAATGACTCAAGAGACTGCCTAAAGATGTAATATTCAAAGTCCCAAAACCTTGACAAAAAGGCAATGTGATAGGAACTTCGATGAATCACCGAATCGTATCGATGAAGAGTGAAGAACCATTGCCTAATGTTACATAAGAGGAAGCCTTATGAAGATGTATAGGAAAATGGTTAAGTGCATATTCGGCGTATCGCTGGAATGCTCGGCGATGGTTGTCCTTACCGATGAATGGAAATTTGTAGCACCAACTCTCCCACTTTTGCATGGTCTATATAAGCAAATCAGAAAGGACATTAGACATATCATACCAGATCATATCATTCTTCTTAGTTTTACAGATAGAATAGTACATAGAACTTTCCTTCTTCAGATTACAAAGGTTGATAGCATTTTCAAGCTTTGGGAAAGCAAAATTGGAGTAGATTGGCTGGTGATAGTCAACTATTTCCTATTCAATCTTGCTGCCCATGTATTTGCCGCTATATTTGGTATTAAATCTCTAATTTCTAGCATATGTAGCTAAAACTCCCATGTTAGGGGTGTGCTATTGATATGAAATTTTTTGATTTATCTATTGGGTCTTTGATATTTTGACTTATTTGCAGTTGATTTGAGTGAATTTATATCCCTTCTTATGTTTAATATATAATTTCAAGGTTGCAAACTTGAGATTAACTTTAGATCTCTGACTGTTGCCTTAGCTGGGATGATTAGAATGTGGAATAATGTAATGGCGAGAAGCCTCTTGGGGTTTCAGTTGAAGTCCACAACCATGGATTCAGTGGTCAAGGTATTAAGGGTTTTGCTGAGATTTCTTAGGCCAAGCGTGTCCTTGGCGGCCTGTGTATGATTTCCTAATTCAATCATATGAAACACTTATATGTCATAGCTGAACATGGGTTACAAGTAACTTAGTACATTCACTCATTATTAACTCATTTAGTAAAATATTTAGACCCAGCTGGTAGATTGATTTTCATATTTGCACATCCCCAACATCTTCTCTAATTTTATAATTAACATGTTAATTAGATATCGAGTAGTTTGATTCTTGCTTTCAATTATTGCAACCCCCCTAGATCCTACAATTGCTTAGTCCAATGAACTACTTCTATCTTGAACTACGATTCCTTGTGACATTCGACCCCAACCTCTTAGTTAGGTTATTATGCTAATATCGACCGTCCCTGCTCTTTTGAGTAGTTGGGTTGAGCGACATCACTTGGCCAAATAGTCAAGAATAGCATAATTTGGAGACAGTCAATCCATATCCAAAATAACACCAAAATCAACCATATCAAGAATAATCATACCCACCCAAGTATCATAACCGGCCAAAGAAATAAGAAGGATCGGTACACTTGATCCACCACTAAAGGCTCACCTACTAGGATAGAAACATGCATAGAATGTGTCGTCAAACTACAACATATTTGGTGCCTAAAACAAGGGATTTTGTGTGTTCTCAATGCTATTTTTATGGTTTTTATGTGTTTTTGTGTTTATTTTTGCAGAAAATATAGGTTCCTAATTTTGAGAATAGTTGCAGATTTTTTGTTGACTTTTGAAGATCTACGAGACCCACTACAAGCCGTAGCCCAAGCTACAAGTCATAGTAGATGATATTAGCAATTAACAATTTTCAAAACCAGAATCTAAAAATTTAAAGTTCAACCATACGAGCTCAAGGTATGAGTCGTAGTCCTCATTACGACTCATAGAAGGGGGCCTCGTAGCGATTAACAATATTGATGAAAATTGGACGAAGAACTACAAGCATGGACAACAATAATGTACTACGAGTCATAGATTAGACGATGACTCGTAGGTGTGAACCATAGCAGCCAAGTCCAAAATGTCAAGTGCTGACAACAAAAGCCCGATTACGGCTTGTAGGTCACCCTACGAGCCGTAGCAGCTGCTGATCGAAATTTTCTAATTATTTTAAGGACTTTTTTTGTAAATAGTATATGTTAGGATTTTAGAAGTGTCAACTACAGTTTTTAGAGATTTTTAGAGAGAGAAGCCCGTAGTTCTTAGAGTATTGTAGGGTTTTAGAGTAGAAAATTAGGGTTTTCACTTTGAGACTCAAATTGGGAGATTGGAATCACTTGGAATTTAATTTCGTCATTCAAGCTTGTGAATCCAAATCTAAAGGTGGTTTTATTGTTCTTCATTCTTCTTGGGTAATTTCTCAACTATATATGTTTCATTCATTTTTGTTTTCTTGCCCAAGTCGTGAGTAGCTAAACCCCCACAACTTGGGTGTCGTGAGAACCATGAGTAGCTAGCTTAATAACCTAGATTATTTGCACTTCTTGAGCTGGCTATTTACATGTATTATCCATTTTCCTTCATTTTGCTTGTTGTTTAGTGGTGGCTAACATTAAACCCCGCCTAGTGTCATGATCCCGATCAAGGTAGTGATGAATAGGAAAAGGAAATGGGTAACAGGATACGATTGATGTGTTCTCGTCTAATCAACCAAACCTGCCAAGGAGAGGTTGACTGGGACAATAGGTAACGATTAGTTTGGCACACTATGGTAGTCGGCCAAGCGCCATAGTGAAATTTGACCTTCACCTTTGCCCAAGGGTTGGAAGAACTTAAGTTACCATCCTGCATCCAATGTCCTAATTTAGGTTGTGTTATCTAGGGTGCTTGAGTTAGTGAATCATGGGGAACACATTTTCCCAAGTTGCTCTCCTATTTGATTGTCTCTTTGCTTTATTAGTATAGTTTTACTTTACTACATATCATTACAAACTCCCCTTTTGTGGAGAATATAGTTATTTGATGCTCGAAATGATTATTGGTGAATCAATGTGGCAAAACCCTGTATTCCCTTGAGATTCGACCCTAACCTATAGTTAGGTTTTATATTTGACAACGATCGCTTTATCCTCAAAGTGAGAGGTACTGTTTGAGTGTGATCAATAGGTATAAGCATATGATCACATAATAAGTCAAACCTAGTAGAGAAGTATGTGTCACATATGAATAGATAGAATCAGGATCAAACAACACTGAGGTAGGTCGATAGAAGACTGGATTAATATTTGTAATAAATGCATCTAAGGCCTCTACCTTGGGTCTACCCGAAAAAGCACTATAATGAGCACCACGACCTCCACCTAACTGACATGTGCCTCTAACACCTACCTAAACTACTGCATCACCTACACCCCTACCAAGAGCACAACCACATCTACCTGATTGAGCTCTACCACCTCTTCTAACTAGTGGTGCTAGGCCTCTAGTTGGAGGTGTTGAATCTCTAATAGGTTCTGCTGAATAGGTACAATGAGTCTGAAAAGGGCATAGTCTGATCATGTGGCTAAGATATCCATAACCACAATAAGACCTTGGAGTAGGATGATAATGTGAAGAACTGGGAGAAATATTCTACGCACCTTGACCTGAAGATCTCTGACCATTAGATGCGTCATACCCTGATGTTGTGATATATGACTACCGTGATGAAATCCTCTACCTCCTAAAGAAGTGCTGGAATAATGACTAGAAGCTCGGGCCCTCTTGGGACCCCCAAACTCCTCTCGTACCATCAATGCTTCCTCCTTGGCGGTACTCACAATAGTCTAGAAGGAGAAACCCTCATAGGTTTACTTGAATACACAAGATTTGATGGAGAAAACCAAACCTCTCACAGATTTGCAGACTCTGTCTGCCTCCGTAGGAATCAAGGATATGGCATGGAGCAATAACTGACAAAACTAATATGGCATCATACTCTACAATAATCATACTACCCTAAGTCAAACTCTCAAACCTCATCCAAGTCTCCTCCCAAATACTCCAAGGAATGAATAGATCCTAAAATGCCTCTGAGAATACACCTCACTCTATTGGAGGGGATCCAACTGGTCTAGACCTCATATAAGTCCTACACCACTCTCTAGCAGTGTCTCTTAGTAACAAGCTAATGTCGCCCAAGTTACATCTCCTTTTTAGAGGATAAAGCGGTCGCTGTCAAGATATAGAACTTAATAAAGGTTAGGGTCGAACCCACAGGGAATATATAGACTCAAGAGAATTCACCAATTTGCAATTTGAATGATTAACTAACTTACTTCCCCAAAGGAGGAGGGGTTTCACAATAATCAATACAAAATATAACTAATCTATCACAAGAGAGAAGTCAATTATGGAGAGAAACTAGGGTATTGTGTTCCCCATGATTCCCCAACTCAGTATCACCAGATAACCTAGTTCTTGTCTAGTGTATAGCATGCAGGACGGTAAGTTATGTTCACCAAGCCATTCGCTCAAAGGTGAGAGGTGAATTTCACTATGCGACTTGGCCCATCTCTGTAGTGTGCATTACTAACCCTTACCTATTAGTCCTAGTACAACCTCCCCTTGGGGAATTTTGGTTGATTAGATGAGAACACATCAATTGAATCTTATTAATTAATTTCTTTTTCTATTAGTTACTACCTTAGTCTAGTCAGTAGTACTAGGCGGATTCTAATGTTGGCTACCATTAGAAAATATGCAAAACGAAGAGAGTTAATTAATACATGCATATACACTTTTCAAGAATCATGAATTATTCGATTTTACTTTGTTAGTTCTTCATGGTTCCCACAATCCTAGTTGTGGATTTAGCTACTCATGCTATGTGTAGATGCAAGAATTATGGAATGAGAAGACATAATTGAACACTTATATAATAGAATTAAGAACAAATAAAATCCAACTTCAATAAGAATCACGAGCTTAAAGATGAAATGCAAACACAAGTGTTCTCAAAGACTCTCTAATATGATCTTAAATTTTCTCTATCTAAATATTGAATTCTCTGAGTACTAGACGAACACTCTCGAAAAATAATCTAAAAAACCTCTTTATAATAATTAAAATTTAAGTCCTAAATAAAATAGGAGAACTGGTAGGCACGCCATATGAAAGGTGTTTTACGGGCTGTATTGCATTCCACGGCCCGTAATCGGGGTCTTGTACTCAACTGTTGGAAATTTGAACTTCAACTCTACGACACCCCTCTACCACTCGTAAAGTTATTTACGACCCATAACGGGGTTTCGTATGATGAAGTTTCTAAAAGTCTAAGTCTCTGATCCTTAGGGCATGAACCTCTTCTACGACTCGTAAAACCTTCTACAGCTCGTCTGCATGTTCGTAAATAAACTTTAGAAAATAACCCTTCACTGGAATTATTTAGGAAACCACTTATGGCCTATAAAGTGTCTCGTATAATAGCAAAAATTAGCAACTTTTGCAACTTTCCCCAAAATTAAGGCCAACCTGTAATCCTGCAAATATAAGCACAAAAACACATAAAACCAACTAAGATCACATTGAGAACATACTAAATTTCAAGTTTTAAGTATCAAAAGTATTGTATTTTGGTAGCACATCAACACCCTCAACTTAAAATTGTTACTTGTCCTCAAGCGATAGACTCAATCTATATAGATAATATAGTAAAACATAGACCTTAACTCGATGGCATACATCACATAAATCTTAGACTCAAACACCCACACTAACTTCTCAAAACAGGATCAGATAGCTATCTAGCAAACCAATACAAACTGGTGCGTGTGACAACACAACTATGACAAGGAAGGGATTATCAAGAATCAACAATTACTGAACAAGTTTAGTGCCAATAATGCAATGCAAGTGCCCTCACAGAAAGAAGTTCCATATTTGACACTCAATGACGTTTTCATGTTTAACCTTGGGACAATGTAAAATCATTCACTCTCACAATAGATATTTATGCATAATGTCTAATATCATAGGCTTGCCCTTGTACTCATGATCCAGATCTTCAACTAACTGGACTAGGATCACTTTAGGACTTTCTAGGCTTGTAACGTATGCTCGGGGGTTTTGGTATGATATTATGGGAACATAGTGACTAAAGGCCCTTCTTGACACTACCCTTTTCTACACTTTTACCCTAGCAACTCTATTATTTTCACCTTGTTCTTCCTTTTTCCTATTTCAAGCTTTTCTGGGTGCTTTCTTTTCACTTTTTTTCTTTTTTCCTTGTTTCTGCACTTTATTTTCCTTTTTAGCTCACAACTAAGGCATCACTTAAGGGGATTGACAACCTTCAACTTTTTAGGCTTTTGGTCTGTGTTGAGGTGCATAATATCCATCCTCAAAACTAGGGCCACTTTTAGTAGCCACCCTCAACTTAGCCTTTTTACCTCAGTCAAGGTGCACAATGTTCATGGAAGGACCAGGGCTAATCTCAGGATTTTACAACTAACAAGGCTAGGTTAACCAGGTGTTTTCAAAGAATAGTCATGTGTTAGGCTTAAACATTAGTAACAAAGGATTATATCACAGTTTTGGTTGGTCATTTTAGGCTAAATTTACTATTAAGAAGAATGTCTTAAGATCCTTTCCTAATCCAATTAATCTACAATCTAACTTAGAGTGACAAGGCAAGTTCTGAATTAACATAGAACACATGAATCTATCAAATTAAGCTCACACTCATATGACACTGCATACATTATCAACAAAAGACCCTGAGATCATGCTTTTTATCTCAATGTACACTCACTTATAAGAATAGACATTGTCTCACACTTAAACATGCATGGTTGCTATCTAACTACTAATCAAAATTTTTGGTGGGTTATTTTTCAAGCAAAACACAAAACATGTTGTATGATAAGTATTGGTACTATATGCTACAAATACTATCTAAACATCCTAAACGTGCTAGTTCAACAGAAAATAAATATCCACAGGGAAAAAGAACACAGACAAGAAAACCTCGGATAAAAAATTAGGGTAGTTATATTGGTACTATATGCTACAAATACTATTTAAACATGCTAAACGTGCCGCTTTAACAGAAAGTAAATATCCCGGGGACAAGAACACAGACAAAAAATCCTCAGGATAAAAAATTGGGGTAGTTATGGACCCAAGCTACTCAGACTTCATTGAGGCCCATAACTACCCATACCTCATCGAAAAAGATGTACATTGTCCCCAATGCACAAAATCGAAACAAAATAAAACATAGGAGGTCAAAAAGCATAACTGGGCGCCTAAGCGCCAATGTGTTGCTGAATCTGGCCACCCTCCTCCTGCAGGGTGGTCTTCTCAGTGATAGTACTTTGTCTGGAGGGGCCAACACCCCTCACCTGCTCCAACTCTCGAGCTCGTCGCATCTCTTTATCCTATCTCGATCTCCTCAAGACAAGCTCAAGCTTCTCCTCCTCTGTCATCCTCACCTAAAATCGTACAGCATCGGGATCATCATCCGGGCTGGGTCTCTTCCCGTGAGAAGGCTAAATAGGCTCACCAGGAGCAAATAAATCAACCACTGGCACCAGAGGTATAGTCACTGGTAGTGAAAACTGGTGCCGCAAGTGCTCCTGTCATGTCAACTCAGAGCTGCTGGATCTTCATCTGCATAACTGACAAATCTAAAGGCCGGCCCTCGCCCAACCTCCGTTGTACACTCTGGTCGAAGGCGCCAATGCGGGCATCCATAGTAGAGATACGGTCCTGAATAGTAGCGACCACGAATGCCTGCATCTGACCCTCCGAATCTAAAATGTCCTGGTGGACCCTTGGCCAGATCTGATGAACAAGCTGAGTCAACTGCGACTCAGCATATAATAACCTCTGCGCCAAGGCATGTATAGATGCGGCAGACACGTAAATCATGCACGTGCGCCTATGAAGTCATGGCTTGTGGTGTAAGAACAATAGTAGTACCCCCCTCTCCTTAGTTGCCTCGGGCTGCGAGGGCCTCTCCTTAGTAGCAGCAGTAGTAATAGCAGTCTATGAACTCTCAGGTGGTGGCGCTGGAGCGAACATCTCAGGAATAGGTGGAGGTTGTGCTCGCCGAAGTACCATCTGGTTCTCTTCAGGCTTGCTTAGGCTGGGATACAGTGTACGCTGGGCCTCAATCAACTGGTCGAGCTGGTGTAATATCTCCACCCTCAACTCTAGATAGAGCCTACAGATCAAGCACAAGTGTGGGATGGAGATGGACCTCTTCAGTGTGAACTCATGAATCTGCTTAGCGATGAGGCGTGCTTAGTCAATATCATATCTAGCTAAGGTACTCACAACCGAAACTGCACGCTTTGGCGTTACTATGTTATCAGCAAGTGTCGGCCGAATGCGTGAACAAACAATTGCCTACCAAAATATGGTGGGGAAACTGAGCGAAGCCTTTATGATAGGCTCCGAGTTAATGGCGACTCATGCAGGTTTCGGACCTTGCTCAGCAATATACCCAGCGACCCATCTCATCAAAATGGCTCTTCCTCTAGATCTTTTATCACAAGTGGGTCCCTCATTTGCTCCACCGTGTAGTTAAACTCTGCTGTGGATCTCGGGGCAGGAAAGTCAGTACCAAATAGTATTTGGCAGATGGTGGTCTCTAATATATCCACCTGGCCTCCCTCACTCTCGTCTCAGTCAGTCTGGGCTTAGTGAGGGGCTTCTTCTCCTTGGGAAGAGTGATCTAGATAGTGGTTGCGTATGAGGCATAAAACTCCCTTACTATGGCCGGGGAGTATCATCTAAGTGCATGTGTGAGCCACTGAAGCCCATACCGAGTCATTGTGTCCTGAAGACCAGGGACATTGCTGAGTCTGTCTAAGATGACTCGGGGCTCCTCATAGATGGAGTGGGCTAGCTTGCCCCGCTCTGTTGGCTATGATGCACCACTGGCTGGTAAAGGCACTCAATGTAGATAGTGATGATCGCGGTGCGATGGAGGACTCTGTCTCTGACCCATCCTCAGAGTTGGACTCCTCTCTGGATGGAGTCGTCTATGGTAAACGTCTCTTGTGGCTACCTCCCTCCTTAGATTGGCGAGTACGAGCAACAAGAGCCTGAGTCTGCCCAGCTTTAGCAGTGGTTCTGGTCTGTGGTTTAGTCGCCTCTGGGTTCTGGCTAACATCCAGTACCTCTAGTGAGCCACTCAATACAATGGCTTGCTCTTCATCCGAAGGCTCATTTCTAAGCCTCCTTCGTAGGGCCCGGATCTCGTCGCGTTTGGCTTTTGGGGCTATAATACCTGAAATATAAACACATACGTACCCTGGTTAGTCCCACAAATCAAAACTGGAATGCAAAAAATCATCCGAGCTAAGTTGCAGAAGGGTTCTACGAAAGCACCTTTATGGGTCGTAGTGGATACAACAAGCCGTAACGTAAAGTAGTGGTTTAAACAAGTTTTGTTACTGGAAAAGTCTATGAGACCAGTACGACTCGTAAAGTGGTTTACGAGTCATATACTGGATCCTAGAGGTTTTTAATGAGTAACCAATTCTAGGCAGGGATCCATGAGACCTATCTTTGAGCCATAAAGAGATCTACAACTCGTAGAAGGTCTCGTCTGATGGATACTCAAAAGCATCAAGTTTCTGGAATCTTGCACTAGGGGCAATTATTACTCGTAGAATAACCCACTGGCTGTAAAATCCATTTGTGGACAAGAAAACTAAGTCACTTGAGGTTCTAAGTCCATCACACAGACCCAAGAGACTTTTTTCAACACATAAATTATCAGCATCGAAGCAAAACCACACGCACTCACATGATTTCCATAACACAATCATTACCCCCAACATGTTCTAAACACATACACCCCATCCATAGTGATCAAACATATTCACCCTACAATTCTGACCACTTATTATTGATTTCAACAAGATCATGCACCTATGTCATCACCCACCAATTCACAAAAACAATCATGCAATCACAGATGGTGAGTGACTTAAAAGGCACAAACAACTATCCAAAACATTCACACAAGACCAAAGTTCCCAATTCTGGACTTAGACAATAATTCAAACATGGGCAACCTAATTTCAACCAACACAAATTAAATTCAAACGTGGATTTTTTATCTAAACACCATTCTCCACATAATTTCCAAATCAATCATCCAAAAAAAGGCAAATTAGGGTTCTTCATTTAACCAAAAACTTACCAAGATTTGTGATTAAATTGAAGAAGATGAAGGAGGTGACTAGGCACGAAACCCTAGACTGCCGAAAGTTTTCCAAAAAATAGGTGTACGGTGATCGTCAGTGTTTGGTTTCACAAGGGAGGGGGGATTTCGTTGGGTTAGTTTTGTAATTTAGGTCAACAATAGGGTCAAAATAATTTGACCCCATTATTTATACGTTGATCGAGTCAATTGAAAATTTGTTGGGCCTGGACTCTACGAAACCCCGATTATAGGCCGTAGAGAGTTTTGCGGCTCGGGAACCATGGTTTTGTAGAACATCTAATCCCTAGATTTCAGGACAATGTTTCATGGACTAGTCTACGAGTCGTAAAGTGATTTATGGCTCGTAGAGTTGGTCGTAGAGACCTCAACACTCCGCAAAATTTTCTAAAAACTTACCTGAGGTCCAGGAGCCCTATTCACGACCCATAGTGTGGTTTACGGATCATAAATCATGCTCGTGGATTGGAGTGCATAATTTATTTGCTCACTGAAAATCTCTATGAGATGGGGTACGAGTCGTAAAGTGTTTTACGGCCCATAGATCTAGTTGTAGAGACACATTCTGATGCTTTTTTTCAGCCAAAATGATTTAGTCCTATACCTGCATACTCCTTATAGAATACACTATTACCCTATATACAACTAGCCTAATGTCCAAAATTACAATGAAAATACAGGAAAACAAACTACCTATGAATCCAAAAACTGGAAATAACCCTATAACTACACTATTACATCAAAAACCTTGGGCACCTGACTTTATTGTCGCGACATGACTTGGTCAAATTGGGAATTCAGACTTCACCAATTATCTATTCTTCATTCTTCACATAATCTGGATGCTTCATGCATTGACAGATATTGAAGATGACTTCTTCGTCATTTAATCTAAGCTTGAGTTGACCGGCTTCCATATCTACTAGTGTTGCCCAGTGGCTAAGAATGGCTTCCCACGATGTGTAAAGACCCTAAAAAGTGCCCAAAAACGTGCCTCAAAATGCTCGAAATTTTAATTTCCATATATCTAAAAATTTGTTCGATATTTCGAAAATATGACTTCATATTTGTGATCAGGGGTCAAAATTAGGTGAGAAATAGTCTAACCTCGATTTAAGATCGAAAAAATAGCAATTATAAATTTTTAAGTGACGAATTCCAGAGACCTTTCCGCGATGCCTCCGCGACGCGCCTTAGGCTGCTTCAGTACAAAATCTTCTCCGCGCTCTCTCTGCGATGCAGAGAATGTATTTGCCTGGTAGTGTTTTTCAAGTGCAGCCCAAAATATTCTAAGTGTTAGGCTCAAGTTTCCCAAACATTTTTATCTATACTTAGTCAACTTTCACCCTTATATCATCCTAAATATTTTCCAATACTCCCTAAAATTCTTTGCCATATATTCACTCCCAAAATCAAGACCAGAACCCTCATTCGAATTTAAGGATTCTCTTCTAGCTTCAAGTCTCCATTGTCAACCTTCACCAAGAACTTCTCCAAAGCTAAGGTATGTGGTTTTGAACCATTGGGTGCTTTCACCTATGGTGCCTAAACCCTCTTTTACTTAATAATGCATGATTTAAAGTTAATTTTATATGTGGGTATTGTATATTGAGAAATTTACTGCACAGTGATTTTAGTTCATGAAAGTATGCTTGTTTGAGCATGTTTTGAGCTCTAAATCTTGGATCTAATGTTGAATTTGATGTGGGGTTTTGATGTGAATGTCTTGGGGGTGTTGCAAGGTGTTGATTGATGGTTTTACTATAAATTTTCCTGCATGATTTTATCTCTAAATTGCATGGTTTTTTACCCCATTACACACACACCAAGGTGTTTGATGAAATGTCCGGTTATGGTTTCTTGAGGAAATGAAGGCCCAAAGCATAAAATATGATATGAATGATGTTATGGTGATGCAAAGAGCTTATGTATATGGTATGATTGACTATGTGATGATGAAATGAGATTATGCATATGATGAACTCTATAAAAAGTATTGCATTAGACCATGCCCGATCTGGGGGACAAGAGCCCGGGTAACCGAGAGAAGGGTTCGTACTTCTCCACCTGGTGATGGGGTGGCATCATCACTAATCAAGATAGGGTTTTATACTCATCAACCGAGATGAAGGTTCGTACTCATCCTCCTAGGTGATGGGGTGGAATTATCACCAACTGAGATGAGGGTTCGTACTCATCCACCTAAGTGATGGGGCAGCATCATCACTAACCACATAGGTTCATACCTTGAAAATGTTGGTTGGTCTCTTCTACACATATGATATTCTATATGAGCATGGATTACTTAAGCACGTTTTACTTATGCATTGATCATAC